>VURO01001177.1:27523-51819 GCA_015108175.1 Pelvicachromis taeniatus
TCAAGCTATACCTGTGGTCTTTGAAAACAAATTACAAGCAGACATGGCTGTACCATTTAAAGAAAAGTAAATGTTAGTTCATGCACAAATCCATGTGGAATAGCCCCATGTTCCGCTTTACAGCCATGCTAAAACGTATTGGTACAATGCTTCCCCCTTGTGGTGGCAATTTTAATTAAGGTTTGAAAAGGAATCTTACATATTGCTTTTTTAAGGGGTGACAAGTAAAAAGGACTGAGATTGGGAAGCACAGAGTTACAATAAGAGGAAATTAAGATACAGACTTGTTGACTTCATCATTAGACTCACAAACAGTGGTGAAAATGCGCCACAGACTGAGTCTACATATTAGTTTCATGTCCAACTGGTCAGATAGCACTGTGGGCCTACATGGATGAGCTAAGAGGATTATTAACCCCACAAAAGGTGACCAAATGATCATGATGGCAAGGACCAACCATGGTCCTCCTCCCTTCACTGTGCACAGAGTAATTTCTCTTCCTTTTGTCTCTTTGCTTTTCATCTTTTCCCATCTCTTCACCATTAAGGTAATGGAGCTGCTACTGCAAAGTCTGTGTGCATGTGACAGAGATGCAGAAAGAGTATGTCTGCCCTAAATGCCCCTGGCACCTCCTCTGAATATAGAAAGGAGCCCATCAATCTCTGTGTCCAGCTGCACTGGTGCTACAGTAACAGTATCCACGGTGTACTTGTGTGCCAAATGTAAATGTGCGTGAGCGTGGGTGTGTGCATGTCCTGAAGGTACCTTCTGCTAAAGATAATGGGCTGTAATAGAGATGAGGCATATATATATACTCCCTTTCACTTGGCTCTTTTTTTTTTATCTCCATTCCTTCCTTATGCTTCCACTCTTCCACTTTCTTCACATTCCCTACAGAAAATCCTGTGATGTTTCACTTTCTGACTGACGCGCTATACAGTTAATACTTTGCCCTGGGCAGCGTCTCAACTTACATCTTAGATATTCCTGTAGGATGTACCACAGCCAAAGACAGGGCTTAAAAGTGTGTGTGTGTGTGTGAGAGAGAGAGAGATACCCTTTATCTCCCTACCTGACTTAATGCAGAAGACGAATCCAAGCAGAATTTTAAAAAGTATTAATTTAGCCTGTCTGCTCTTCTCCTCCTCCTCTCGATAACAAGCTCTTAATCCTATTAATGTTTTTTTGTCAGTAAAAACCTCCCAAAAAAACTAGTAGTTTTCAAGTTGTCACAGATCCTTTACACCACCCCCAACAATGTGCATAATCTAAAAAAAAATAAACCAACAAAAAAGCCTCTTATGACATAAATATAAATAAACGTGAGTTGTAGTTCCAGTTCACAATCACAGGGACTCAGAGTTTTACTATAAACATACATGTGCACAAAGGCTTACGCACAAACAGCCTCGTCATCAGCATGACTTGTTCACACGGGGTTTTAAAAGCTGGTGTAACAGACAGGAATTCACCTTCAGGATTCATCACAAGAGCCAGCCTACAACAAGGCTGAAAGAGAGCCAAAGTAGCAAATGGTAAAGTGCGAGCAGGCAGCGCTGAGCTTCAGGCTCCACGAGTGGGGAGAACTAAATTATAATTTCAAACATTACTTTCTTTTTTGTCGCCTTCCTCTTCTCAGTTTTTCTCAAGCACAGTCCCTCATTCCCTCTTCTACATCTTACCTCTACAGCCTCAAGTTGGATTCATTGCTGTGCGTCAGCATATTGTGTGTTGCGAGGATGACTTGTGAGGCAGGAGAAATTGATGCAACTCTCATATGCTAAATGGGGCAGCCATTTGCAGGCAATGCCAATCACTCAGGACTGTAAGTGTACCAGCTTGTGTTTGCTTCTTTGGCTTCTTTGTTTATAGGTCTGATGTGCTTTGAGCAGAAGGCCTTTTTGTTTTTAATTAGTTTGCTCAGAAAATAAGAGAAATGTTTTGCATGTTGTCACTCAAAGCTGAAGCGACAGATATGCTGGTTTCACTCGGTCCACATATGCATAATAAGCTGCTTTCCATTAAGAAAGAGTTTGAATGTGCATACGTTTCAGTGTTGTGGTGTGCTACGGTATTGCAATCATTGCTAGACTTTCAAAGATAAATAATAAAATGATAAAGAGTTTTATCATTTAATTAAATTCAGTCACCATTTAAGTCTTCAGCTTTAGTAGGTAGAGTTCTGTAAAAGCAGCAGCGTTCAGGGTTCAAAAATTAAGCTAATAGGGAACTAGCTCGGAGGGTTACATGAGGTTGGCTCTGAAAGCGAAGGAGAAGACTTTCACAATAAATTGCTCACCTTTACAGCACAAAGATGTTTACAGCCTGGTGTAGAAAAAATAAACTTTGGCTCTCTGTGCCGCATTTCCAATCTATCTGACAACTTTCTCAACCTTTTAATATTTAAAGTGCTGCTTGATGTGAAAGGTGGGTTCAGTCGTCTTCAGTGTGTAGATATGTTCAAAACAGTAGCCTATAACCCGGTGGAAGACATCAGAGTGGTTATGTCCATATATGAAGGTTGTCTCTGAAATTCACCAGCTGGCGTCTCCATTGTTTTTCCAACAGACGGAATAAGTCTCCAAAGACATGCCAGCAGCCCCGTGAGGCTCCACTGAAGCACAGTGGTGCTTTAAGCTAAATCTAATATGCTAATAATGACACTTGTTGAGACTACTAGCAGAGGTGTACCACGTTCAAAATAAAGTTTTAGTGTGTTATCCTAAGTGCAGTTAAAGCCAGAGTTATTTTTAGTAGTAGTTGTTAGTTAATTCACCAAGGTTCTTGAAACATTCCTTGGAGATTTTTGTCCACATTGATATGATAACATCACACAGACCTGCACATCCATCATGTGAATCTGCTCCACCACACCCACATCTGCTCTATTAGATTGGAATCTTTTGACTGTGGATGACATCTGAGTACAGTGAACTCATTGTCATGTTCAAGAAACCAGCTCGAGATATTTTGTGCGTCGTGACATGGCGTGTTCTCCTACTGGAAAACGTTACTCTGGCTTCTTCCCACAACTCAGATACATTCATGAAGGTGAGTTGATGATTCTAAATTGACCTTAGGTGTGAAAGTGAGAGAGTGGTTGTCTCGCTTTATTAAGCATGTGATGCCCTTTGACTGCTGGGATAGGCTCCGTGAATTGCATAAGCAAATTGAAATTGATTAGGTATACCTTATAAAGAAGCTGGTAAGTATATATTTTTGAATGATTTAAATTACAAATGACACTGTACAAGACATGAATGTGTGTTTCAAATTACAATTTCATGGCACTCCATTAAATACTATTTCAAACCACAAATATCTTCTTTTGTTGGTGGTGGCGAACGCATCTCTCACCCTCTCCCTCCCTTATCTTTCCTGCTTTACTTCTATGTCCTTGTCTAGTCTCATCTAACTCTAACCCTCAGAGAGTCTCTCAGTCTTGTTCTCTAAAACCTAAAGAATTCTGGATTTGATCAACTGGTCCCCTAACACAAAGACTAACACTCTTGAAGAGAAGCTTGGGCTCGGGAGAGCCTGATTGCCCTGCAGAGACTTTTGGTGCTGGATAGTTGATGGTCGGTTGCGTCGTGTGCGTAGCGACACTCATGATGGAGGACACTGAATGAGATGTACCATTCGGAAACCATGGTAACAGAGTTCTGGCTGATCGGAGCTTGCTTGGACCTGGCTTATCGAAGATAAAAGAAAACGGTTACAGCTGTTCAAACCCCCACTAGACTGGCCGACATGATTGACGATGGGCAAGTCATGAGTACTCAGACTGTGTTTATTGAACGCCATATGGGAAAATCTTGGAGAAGCTCACGGGAAATAGATAGACCAAGTGACCAGTGATGGACATTAAGCACAACTGCGAAATTGGTGCAGTTCTTCGCACGAAACCAAAACAATTATCTGCGGCTCCGGAACAACAGATTCTTGTCCCTTATAACGGGACTATGTTTAGTGTCTCTGCCCTTATCCTTCAAGGACACCTGCGTTGGCTGAAGGACTGTTGACTTTTGCTAAACCGGGTGAAAGGACATGCTCTCTCAACCTGAACACAGGATACACACACACACACACATACGCATGCACACTGACACAGATGCACACTCACTGCCCTCCCCCATTCCAAACACCTCCGATGCATACTCCCACCCGAAGTAGGCAGGTGGAGCTGTCCAGCGCCAGAAGACTGGCAGCAGGACTGGGCTGCTGTCTAAATGGGTTAACTCGTGACCCTCCCCTGTTGCAAGTTATGTGATTTTACTTTGTAAGATGTGAAGATTTATGTGCTTTCTGTCATGAAGGTGTTTTTTCTGTTCTCAAACTGCTCTCCCCGAGGAGCTCAGTCTGGGAGTTCTTTTATCTCCTCCTCTTTCCTCATGTATTGTGTATTTCCATTGTTTTTTCCGTTATGTTTGTTATGTTTGTGTATTCTATGTAGGGTCAGAAGGGGTGCTCATGATGGCGCCAGATTGTCTGGCAGCCTTTAAAACAATTTGCCTGGAGATAAAGTAGAACCAACCAACCAACCAACCAAATGCCTTTGACTGTTTCATTGGCACTGGTCTCAATGACGTGATAATGACTTATTACGTTCACGATAACACTGTCTTTCAGGTTTAAACAGCATATCAACTGATTGATTGATGATTAAAAAAATAAATGAAAGAGAATCTGTCTCTGAATTTACATTTTTTTTCAGCCCAACATGTGTTTTTTAATGTTTTTTTTTTTTTAAACCACTAGGAGCTGAGTGCTGTTTATGCAATGCACTCAGGTAAAATATTTTTTACAACAACACTGGAGAATATTCTGTCATATAGAAGTCAAGCAGCTCATGCAATTTGTATAACATGATGTAAAATTTACTTTATAACTTTTAAACTTTGCTGTTTGAACCAAACTTTCCAAGTTTACTTTTACTTTTCAAACCAAAACGTGTGAACAGTTCATATGAGACAGGTGTGCTGAAAACCATGCCAATAAGGTCAGGCTGGTTCAATGATAATCATTTTAGAGTACTTATCAAACACCATTACACACACCATATATCCCTTTATATGATCTGTGAATGGACTTCACTGAGAAGGATGTGCACTTTGTCCTTGGTTTAATGGCACCGTAGTTTGATAGAATTGCAGCTGCCGGCATCGTAACGTGTCTGATGTATCATATTCTCTCCTCTCGCTCTCTACACAGTGGGACAGCAGTTTCTATGCTTAAAGTCATCACCGTGACTTCACTGGGGGCTCATTGAAAAGAGATGACCCATGAACCTTTATAGGGTGTGATTTGAGAGCAAATAGTATTCAAGCTCTTCATTATAACTCACGTCTTCAACAAACAGTCATGACATGATTCACAGGCAAACTGAAATATGCTACTGGGAATGGTTATTTTTATCAACATATACTGAGTATTTTCTCTTTTTTTGCCATCTGTTTCTTCTGTATTGCCATTAACTGCAATACCATCTGGGAGAAACTTTTTCTAACCATCCCAAAAAAATAAAACATCTGAAAGTTAAACTGATTTTTTTGTTTGAAGCAGTCCCATTTGTTTGACCTCTGCAATGTGAATAAAAATATATTCATAATACCAACGCTGGTAGAAATAGATCTTCTACCATACTCTTGAAAAGTTAGTAAGCTCAGCATGCTTTTGCAGTTTAGCAGACTGCAGTGAAATGGAAAGAAAGCTGTGCCATTTTCTGCACTGTTATCTGTACTCAGTGGTGGTATTTAGCCTGACAAGCCCTTCTTTTAAAGCAAATGATCCTTTATACATATTCATGATTCCTGTGGAGTATCCTTCTCCTGACCTCTAAATTGCTAACTCATCTGCAGACACATGTGGACACAGATCCTTGATCAGAGTAAAATGTGCCGCCTTAGAGCCAACAAATGTCTATTTTTTTCAATCAAATCCAATTACCGCTTTCTTGGCTGGTAAAGCAGAGGTATGGAAGGAAGGACAAAGGGCAGGGATGCGTGAGACAGGGCAGAAATTTACCTAGAGAGGGGGAAAATAAAGTAATGAAGATGTTAAGGGAAAGTGGGAGAAATTAAAAGCAAGTAAAGGCAATATCAAAAGGAGGAAAGGAGAGAGAGAGGAGAGAACACATAGACGTAAAATGAGGTAAGTTATATAAGCTGGGTCAGGATAAAACAAAGGGGTAGACTGGAGTAGCAAAAGTGAGGAGTGATAATAGTGATAATACAATTTCAATGATATAATGTTAATCAAAGCGCCATCACAAATTCAACGACTTATAATATGAAAAGAAAATCAATAGAGAGACAATTGGGTTTAAAAGGATGATGATTAACCCGGGTGATAGATGTCTGTTAAACATGTTGGCTGTCTGTTTCAAATCATATGCGCATCCCAGGCTACAAATGCAGTTCTCTCAACAAAGCAGTGGAGCTTGCCAAGAACACTAGTGTACCCCATCTCAGTATTTTATCTTCAGCAGAACACAAGGGGAGAGTTGACTGAACCAAGGAGCTGCTGTAAATGTAATTTAATCTATAAGAACAGTATAGCCATGGATTGAAACTACACAAGGACACTGAGTTTGCTGGAAATTGACGGTAACTGTGACACTAATTACGTGGGGGTGAAAACTTAACAATATGCACCCTTTGGAGGGGATTAAAATTAGTCATAAAAAGGTGGAAATGTTAAAATCACCCCACATTCCCTTGGGAAATAAATCCAGTTGCTTAGTGGTACTAAAACTAAAATGTCAGCCTTGTGTTAAAATGGTAAGTGGACTGCATTTTTATGGAGCTGATCTAGTCTTACTGACCACTCAAAACAGCTTTAAAGTAGTGGGACTAAATGAAAAAGTCAGCAGGCATCATTGTCTGGGGACCATAAATGGTAGAAACTTTTATGGCAATCCATCCTATAACTGCTGAGATTCTTCAGTCTGGTTAAGTCTACCTGATCTTAAAGAAAAAGGGGGAAAGACCGCAACCTTGTAACATGTGAAATTTAATTGTTCAAATTTCAGCATCACAGCTTCCTCCTGGGGGAATGAAAATTAACCCCAAAGCTATTGGCGTTTGCAAGCAAGCACGGTGCACGGCAGCTCTATCACCACTGCGGTGTGTTAAAGGTATAGTCATTCTTTTTGAGGTTATTTAATAGACATTTTCAATTTTAATTACATTTTTCACAAAACTGACAAAATGTTGTCCTCTTCCTTGTCACCTCAAGCCTCATTTGAACTAAAGTTAGGACTGTAACACACGTAAATGTGCATAAACCTGCTCATTTATTCCCAATATTGTTGCAATTATTCATAACCATTACATGTGACCCTCCATCTCCAGACAGCTGAGCCAGCTAAACAACAACAGCTGGTTATAAGCTAACTTTATGCTAGCTATCTTTCTATCTAGCTAAGTTTCACTAACGCTGACTAACAGAGGCCAACCTCAGCGAACAGAGGCTAGCAGCAGTGCTTATCCTCAACAACTCACCTCAGTATCACTACCATCGCATAGAAGTGAGCTAAGCAGTGGCCTGAGAATCTACACTCACTGCAAGTGTTATTTGCCCTACAGCGGCCACCATAATCAGAATGATTCTCTTCAATAATCACTGCAGTTCTTCTATTTCCAAATAACCGCACCAACAGTTGTCACCTTCTCTGCTATTCTATCTCTCTCCATTAAAATGAAACAACAATAAAAAATAAGATAATGTTCATTTATTTGTAAGTGAGCAAACTTACAATTTCAGCAGGGATTCGAATAATTATTTCCCACACTGTATCCAGACATACAGAAGAGAAATGTGTATAAACTAATGAAATAAAACACAATAACAACATTAGAATTTGAAATTAAAAAAAAAAAAGCAGGTGGGAAAAGCTCCTGGTGGTTATGGTCCTACTTTACCTTTGATTCACCACTTGAACTTCAACACACCAATTAACATTTACCACGAATGATGTTTCAAAGTAACTCATAAACACAACCAGGTCAGAGGCACTGTAGGGCAGCTTTTCAAAGTAAAAGTAATCTAGAGCATCATACATAGATTCATGCCAACTTTTACTGTCTTGTTTTGAAAAATAAAACACCTGAGGTAACCTCATAGCTAGTTACAGCCACTGTGTGTGAATCCTGCCTCAGGGCAGCATGGTGCTGCAGTGGTTAGCATTATTGCCATGCAGCAAGAAGGTCTGGATTTGGATCTCTTGGCCTCGGGGCCTTTCTGTGTGGAGTTTGCATGTTCTCCCTGTACCTGTGTGGGTCCTTTACCTTCCTCTCAGTCCAAAGACATGCATGTTAGGCTCATTTATTACTCTTTAAGTGTAAACGATCGGTAGATGAAGCACAGAATAAAGTGTACAGTAACTGTGAAAAAGTAAATGTGGGTGGCAGAGAAAAGCACTAAAAACATGCCAGCCCATTTCATTAAGTTTATGTAACAAAACTACTTGACAGGGGGTTTGACAAAGAGAATATGAGACAATTGTGTTGTAAACAAGCCAACTGTGGTGAATATTGTTTGGCAGTTTTGTTTTTATGAGACTAGACTGATTTTTAAGCAGGCCTGGCTAGAAACACAAATGTATAAACAACTCCGAGCTGTCTTTTGTGTGATACATGTACATGTTAGCCATCTCGATCTCAAAGCAAACAGGCACACGAGAGCATTTGCTCGTGTGCAGCAAGGATCCTGCAGGGAACTTTGAGGCAGGCAAATTGTAACATACTTATTATGATTTGAAGGAGCACTAAAATATCTCTGTCTCAGGATGGCAGTGTCACAGCCACTTCGGGGTTTTTTGTCACCCCTGCTTTCCCCACAGAGGGCCCCTCCACATGTGCGTTTGTCACAAAGCGACTAAGATTAAAACTGATTAAAATTTCAAGCAGTTTTCAGTGCCTCAAACTCAGTAATAGAAACGAAGGGCCTATATCCAAAAAATAAATGATAAAAAATGTAAACGAAGGCTCATTCTAATTACACAGAAATTTTGTGTGATTTTGCTCCACGTCTCTTACATTTTTCTAGCGCAACACTGTGGAAAAAAAGGTGGGAGGTCTTTAAAGCCATTAATCAAATGAGAGCAACAGCTTTAAGACACTGACGCTCCTGAATCAAAGCAAGAGGGAAAATATTATTTTATGTGACAGATCTCTCGCTGAGGTTTTGGCATCATTTTTCACCTCAGCATTGTGCAGGAGTTATAACTCAACTAATTCTTTTCTGTCTCTTCGCATGTGTCAGATTGTGTTAGTATGCATGCCTCTGCACAGTACATTTTGTTACATTATAAATAAGTCACGAAAAAAGCAACTCTAATGCAGCGTATGTTCTCTATCAGAGCATTTCCTTATCTGCTAGTGTCTGAGGGTTTTATCCCTGCTGAGGAGAGCAACAGACGGAGGTGATGCTGAATGAATGCAATATGCTGCAGCTCCTGTATGTTGATATCATCTGTCAGGTATCATTACTTTTACACTGGAAACTTGGCACTAAAGAAAATCAGCTGTGCAGCCATCCGTGTGAGCCTCCAACAATCTTCTTGTTGCTTTACAATGCAGCATAAAACTTAAAAGAACGCTCTGTGATTAAATGTTTCAGTCACAGTTCAAAATCTATGCAGACACAAATAGATTTAATAAAACAACAAGACAGCAGCATAACTGTTGCCTGTTACAGTATGTCTTGCTGTAATGTTCAGTGTTCAGCTGTTGGCGTTGCTGAAAATAAAATGTGCTTCTTTGTGTTTAATATTTGCCTTTCATTAGCTGTTCATTCGAATAGCAGCGAGCGAATGCGCGCGTATATATTTAGGTACATGCTTCTCTTTTGTAAACAACACAGTTGACAACTTGACACGCGCACAGATGCTATGAAATGTTTCAGAGTCGCGTCGAATGTGGGTTTAAATTCCAAACTGACATTAGTGCAGATATTTAGGTCCCTCTCCCTTCAAATTTATGCTCATCTCGGAGTAAGATCTAGCACATCTCCCAACGCAGGGAGAAAACTTTCCGACATCCTTGACATACGACTCAGTCCCCGCTGTTTTGGACTGACAAAGCAGCACTGCTGTGACAGAACAAGCGAGCGAGCTAATACGTGCCAGTCAGTTAGGCTGGATAGCGGGAGACGAGTGATTGCACCGCTGATGGAGGTAATTTTGCACAGGGAGGGGGTGCTGATAAATAACAGAATACAAATGCTTTGTGATTGATAAATACTCTGTGACAGCCATTTGTGTCTGTGGAAAGAAGGCCGCTCTAAATCAGTGAATGACAACAAAAGCTGCTGCTGTGAAACTTTCCACAGGACGAGCCACACAGTGAAACACATCTGCTAAAACCTGAGCAGATAAACAGCGAAACATTATGTTCAGGAATCTTCAACAATTTGAGGTAGACAATCCTCATAATCCAGCTTTTTGATGTTTAAGGAACTGCATTTAGTCACTTTCTGCACAGTTTAAAAACTTAAATTGGCCTCATGTTTTGAAAATGAGCCAGCAAAGACACAGCTAAGCTGTGCTAACCAGTTAGACCAGGGGTAGAGAACTCTAGGCCTCACGGGGCAATGTCCTGCAGGGTTTAGACATCACCCTGGTCAACACACCTAAATTAAATGATTATTTCATTACCAGGCCTCTGGAGAACTTAACGTTGAGGAGGTAATTTGTCATTTAAATCAGCTGTGTTGGATCAAGGACACATCTAAAACCTGCAGGACACCGGCCCTTGAGGCCTGGATTTCCCCACCCCTGAGCTAGACAGTATGGTAAAAAATAAACAAACAAATGGACATCAGGATGTAATGAAAATGGAAGCTCTCGTGACTCTCATGACACCACAGACTAGCCAATCAGTGGCATGCAGTCTTTTGACGTCACATTTTCTGAGATGAGTAGGTTATAGTGGTTAATATGGTCCTGCACAGCACTGGAAGACATCTGTGCACACTGTGAAGATAGAGGCAAAGGAGGCCAAATGAGACATCAACAGTGTGCAAAAGTCTTCAGCCTCCACATAATTTTTAAAACTGTTTTTTCCAAGAAAATGGAAAACGGGTGCAGCCTTTCATTGGAACATGCACACAAACACAGTATGTAAGACAAAAACAGAGCTTGGTGGTGTTTCATAGTGTTTTTCCATCCAGGTATGGCCGTGTGATTGGGATTATTGTCATGCCAAAAACTGAAGCTGTTGCCAGTCCGATGCATTCCAGATGGCATTGCATGGCAGATCAGAATCTGGTAGCACTTTTCTGCATTCATAAATCCATCAATTTAGACACACTCTTCAAAACCACTGACTGAAATGCAGCCCAAAACCACAACAGAGCCTCCACTGTGTTTTACATATTGCCGTAGACATTCGCTGTTACCTGTGTCTCTCCTGACCTCCTCTGTACATATTAACTATGATCTGCACCAAAAGTTTCAAATTTAGAGTCATCACTCCATGTAGATAGTTGGTAGCCCTGCCACTTCTTCTTTTGTGCTCCACTTGTCCAGTTTCCAAAAAAAAATTTAAGGACACACTGCACACAATTTAGGTATTGATAAGCTAGCAAATGAACATTTTTCACTCTTGAGCAGAGGCAGCCCATGATCTGCCTGAGATTGAAAATACATGCTCCGTTGTCAGCTTGAACAGGTTTTTGCAGTCTCGCTTTCCACCATGTAAATAAAATACTACTGCAAGTTAAGCACAGAACTGCTCTGAAATGTCAGACTGTCATTTTCAGGTTTTTTATTTCAAACAAAACTACATATAATAATTACTGAGGTGGTGCCAGTCGGGCGGTTAGTTGTTTCCTCCTGTTTCCAGTTGAGCTAAGCTCACTAAGGAGCACAGTCCAAAAGGCCAAGTGCATTTCAATAAACAACCAAGTAATGCTGTCTGGGAATTGGTAAGCAAGAAAATGTCATTTGGCCCAGGTGGACTCCTATCTGTCTGGCTTATGGCATTTGGGTTCCTCTGTGCAGAAACCAATTTCCAAATCTGATTTCTTTAGCAAATACTGAAGTCATAAAAGGAAAACACTTATATAGGAGTTCCAGCTACGAGTGGATATGATCCTTACTTCTTTTTTCTTTTTCTTTTTTGCCTTTTTCTCCTAATGTTCCCATCGCTCTGGTTTACACTGTGGAAGAAATGAACTGCAATAAAGGTACCAGTTTCTTACAGAGCAAATTTGTAGCACCAAATAAATATTATCTTCACATGGTAGTGCAAGCATTCTAAAAGCAGATATTTTCACTGTGGCCCCCTCATCTCAAGCCTGCCTCAGAGCATCAGTCTAGTTTTCTATCAACGGAGGCCAGTTCCAGCTGTTTAACTGACATCCTAAAAAGACCCGCTTCAAATCATCGCACCCAGAGAGGAAGGCGGGAAGAGAGATCTGAAGAGCGCCAGAATAAAATGAGAGAAAACAGACAGAGGGGCTTAATGAAAAAGTAGAGAGGGAAAATGGTGGAAGATTTCTATGCAGTGATGTCCTTGTGACATAGTAAATGACAGGGTGCATGAATTTTGCAAGCATCAGCAGCTTGCTCTGACAAGGGCATCTTAGCTGTTGTATAATACTCCCAGGGTCTTTGAGGTGTGGCTTTCAGACATCTACAAGACCAAGTGATCACAGGGGGGTGGGGTACTGTGGAGTAGCCTGCAGAGAAAACACTGGCTCCCTGGGAAAAGGACATTAGGAGGGCGGTAAAGACACAGAAGCAGGGATGGAGGTTTCACTCAGCAGGCCAGCACAGGTACTGCAGTATCAGTAACAGTTACCATAGTAATCATGCTGGAGGGATGACTGCAGTGTGATCGCTGTGGAAAATGAGTCAGTATTAATGGCACAATAATGACATCTAGTGGTTGTCTGTGGGTTTTTCTTCAGGTTATTTTTGTGTGAGCTGCTCAGTTTTGTCGATATGTGCTGCAGTCCTTCTTTTGATTATAATGGAGCAGAAATCATCCTTTCCATATATCGTTAACTCTTTGCTCACAAAACTTGTGGTTTCATGTTGGAACTATTTCTTACAAAGTGCCACACTTCAGCCACCAAATCTCTGTGCAAAAGCCATGACAAGAGGGTCAGGCTGACACGCTGCGACAGGAGGTGAACACTAATGGCTTTCAGCTTGGGTACACTATCATGTTAGCTAGCTGCAGTCTTCTTTTAGTTAGTGAGAGCCATTTGTACTCACCCAAAATCTCTAAGGAATGTTTCCAGCATCTTGTTGAATCATTGCCACAAAGAGTTGAGGCAGCTCCAAAGGTTCCCTGAACTAGGAAGGTGTACCTAATAAAATGACAAGTGAGGCTAGTTCCAATATTTTTAATCTCTACTAATTTTAATCTTTGCAGCTTCACTTACTGCCTCGAGAGTGCAGCCCTGAAGTATTACGTTTTGCATCTCAGTAAAGAAATTTTTAGTCTTTTAGTTCATTTTTCCAAATACTGGGGCTACGTTTAGATCTGCCAGCCATCAGTAGGTCTAATCCACTAAGCAGCCTTGGCAGCCTTTCCCACAGAGAAAAGCTAAAGAACTTTTACTAACTCTCAGAAAAACATGATGGGCCTTGAAGCAACCTTAAGCTCTGGCGTACTCCCTCTCTCTCTCTCTCTCTCTCTCTCACACACACACACACACACACACACACAGGAAGAGAGAAAAAGGATAAACATGCAGGCAGAGGGATTCATTCAGGGTTTTTGATCAAAGTGGGAACTCTGAACCCAGACACACCCTGACAATTTAAATTCAAGAATTGCAAGATAGCCCCAAACAGTCCACTGTTCAGCTGTACTAAACACATGACAGCGCACCGCTGATTTTAAGCATCAGGCTGACTGATTTAATTTAATCTTCCTTTAGCACATAACATGAGGTAAATGACAGGATAACGCCTGCAGACTTTCAAAACTGTAGCTGGACAACTTTATTTTTCCTTTTTTTTTGAGGAAAACATTGCTCAAATACCCACACCAGGTATTTTTTCATCCGTTGTCCATCTATAAATCACTATATTTCGTTTCTCAGGGGTGCTGCATCAAACAAGCTAAGACTTTTATTTACTTTTACAAACCCATAGTCTGAGTTTTCATAGTCATGAAGGTTAAATCAAAAAGTTTATCATAATGAATAGATCATACCCATTTGTAGCTGATAAATTTTTTAAAAAGCCACTGGTATTTCTTTAAAAAAAAATATTCTTTATCACTTCATCAGAGTGTACGTACAGACGTTTTCATTGCTGTGACAAACTAACTGAAGTCTACTTCATGATTCAGTAGCTTGTAGAACCGCCTTTATCAGCAACAATTTGAAGTAACGGTTGTTCTTATGAGTTTATCAATCACAATCACATCATTGTGGAGGAATTTTGGCCCATTCTTCTTTAAGTGCTGATTCTCCTCATTGAAGTTTCTTGGCATTCATTTATGCACAGCTCTCTAAGGTCAGCACTTTAATCAGGTTGAGATGTGGGCTTTGACCGGGCCATTGTGACAAATGATTGCTGTAGATTTGTTGTTGTGTTTGGGATCATTGTCCTGTTTCATGACCCAGTTTCAGGGACCTTTCCCTGCTGGACAGATGGCCTCACATTTGACTCTAGAATATTTGGTATGCAGAGAAGTTCATTCTTACATTAGCTTAATTTTGAGTTTGAACAAATACTGACTCGCTCTTCTTCAGGCAAGCAGTGCCACAATGTTTGATCAGCTTCCATCTGTTTCCAATTCACCTCAACATCTGTTAACAAGATAAAAAGGCTTCTGAAAATCAAACAACACAACATCTAAACAGTTCAGTGTGGAAGCTTTCTTTCTCCTATTAAGCAAAGATTTAATGAATTATATGAATAGTGGCTGTGTAGTGTGATCCTTCTGTTTTTAAAGCATTAGATCCCCCCCCCCCAGAAAAAAACCAGACTTCAGACCACTAGGCCCTTCTTTGATCTTTCTCTTCGTTTCTTAGCAGTCTTCTCGCTGCTGCACCTCGTCTTCTTTGCTTCCACTTCTGGGTCGAAATCAGAGTCACTGTCACTGGTTGGTCTCCTTCCAAATGTCTCATCCTCCTCCTCCTCCTCCTCCTCCTCCTCCTCCTCTTCCTCCTCCTCCTCTTCTGTCGAGTCAAAGGATAAATCACTACCTGACTGCTTGTCCTCACTCTCCTCATCACCGGAGCCTGATTTTGGCGTTTTTGCCTTTGAACGCTGGACTTTAATTTCCCCCGCTGCTCTTCTGCTCGGCCTTCCTCTGGGCCTGCCCGTGCTTCTCCATTTACTTTTCGTTTTCACTGATCTCTCCTTCGGAACCTTCTGTTTTTCTTTTACACTGTCGTACTCAGAGTCCACATCTCTCTTATTCTTGTTCCTCTTAGCATCATTTGCCCTTTTATCCATCTGCTGAATTCCAGAGCTGGACGTGTGGTAACGCTGGATGTGACTCTTCAAGCTCACGTTGTGGTTGAAGCACTTGTCACAGAACTGACACTTGTACGGCCGCTCCCCGGTGTGCAGGCGCATGTGAGACTTCAGGTGGCTCGTCTGGTTGAAGCCACGCTGGCACACCGAACACTTGTATGGTTTCAGCCCTGTGTGCACAACAGAGTGCCTCCTGAGATGATGAATGTCCTTGAATTCAATCTCACAGACTCCACATTTGAACTCCTTCGAGACTCTGTGCATTGTCAGATGGCTCTGGCGTTCTTTACTGGTGGCGAATGTCTTTGGACAGTCGGGACATTTAAAGGGATCTTTTTTATCCAGGTGGGTCAGCTCGTGTTTAAATTTGTTCGCCCTGGTTTTGAAGGTGACATAGCAATACTTGCAAGGATGCTCGTACGTTTCATCGTGGATTTTGCTATGATTTCTTAGAGAAATCTCAGAAACGCACCTTTTCCCGCAGATATTGCAGGAGTAGGGTTTTTTCTTGTGCTCGCATGTGTGAGGCTTCAGGATGAGGAAAAAACGTCCGCATTCTGTGCAGAGCTCATTAATTTCGAGGTCACTCGGGGTTTCAAAATCTTCCCCTTCGTCTTCATCCTCGGTTTCCTCCTCAGACTCCTCTGTGAGCTCATCAGCCAGCAAAAGTTCCTCCGTGGGATTCCAGTCCTCATCTGAACTCATCCCACCTCTATTGCCTACCTCTTCGTCATCTGAAGGATCGCTTTTTTCATTGCTAAAAGTGACGACCTCAGACAAAACTGCCATGCCGGTGCTGTCGTCTGTTGGCGACGTCTGTGAAAGAGACAATGACAAGAATGTCAACGTAGCATTTGGGAAACTTTTCAAAGTCTGTACAGCAAAGAGTATTCATGAAAAAAGACTAAGACAGAGGTGCAAGCAAAGGACACGGTATCATTTCTGTAAAAGCTTTTTTAAAACTGCGATTCAGCAAAAGTGCGGACAAAGACAGGAAAGAACAAAAAATAAATAAAAAATGAAGATACAGATAATTTTTTGTTCCAAATGAAATATTAGAGAGGCACAATTTGTAACTTTCTGATGGATTTAATGTTTCTGAGAGCCAAACAAATTAAAGCCATGTATGTAATTTCTGCCAATAGGCGACTCTCAATCCAAAAAAAAGATTAGTTTGATTAGATTGTGAAGTGGTGTGAGATCTTGACAGTTGTTGTTTTAACCATCACTTCTGAAGAAACTCTGATGCAATAAAGCGACAATCCCAGAGGCCTGAGTAATTAAACTGAGTGGGGAGCTCCTGTCATGGCTACGTGAAGCTGCCTCCAGAAGTGAGTCAATCCCTGTAGTGCCTTAAGTAAAAAAAAATAAAATAAAAAAATGCCCAGCTTCAGAGCATTCAAAATAATTTTACAGACTGCTACAAAAACAGTTTTGATCTCTATGGATACTTTTCTCATTTATAACAGCTGCAAGTGGGAGAATTTTTTATAACTAATCCATCTGGATAGCAGGGGTTAGGGGCACGGCCACTTTGAGTGTGCTGACACAGGCAGCTGTAAATCTGTCTGCGTCTGCAGCGGCCTCACCTTTGCTAATTGGAGTCACTGTATTGGGCCTCTCAGTGTGTTTGTGGTTGTGCGTGTGCCGTTTGGGGCTTCCTTAATTGAACGCCGACTATATCCTGTATTCGTTATATACTTCTCCATCCAAGAAGTCTGTACTTCAGTTTTTATGAGTGAAACACAACTATTGATTTTGGTTACTGTTACATTAGCACTAATTGGCTTACATATGCAGCAATCCAGGCCTTATATGGAAAACTCTGGCTTCAAAAAATTAACATGGTGGGGACCAAAACTAAAAGGGGAAATCACAGTCGCAAAATACTTCTTCATATAGTCTACGGATTATTATACTCACAGGAGTATTGGAGGGTTTTTTTGTCATCTATTTTCACATTGGCTTGTTTCATTCCAGTTAAGTTAACACAATGCCCTTGCAAACTAACCAATATGTATAAAATACTATGGAGCAATTTTCACAGGAGGAGTAATTATATATTAATGATGAATTAAGCACTTACTAATACCTTACTAATGCCTAATAGTGTGACACTATTATAAAGTGCTATGGATATTTGTATTAAGTTGAAACAGTGCATCCAATAACACACAGCGTGTATGTCGTCACCTTAACGTGCCCAGGCCTGGTACCAAAAACAGATTTACCCTGCAGTTAATTTCTCCTTTCATGACACCTCACTATTTTTAATTATATTAGTCTTAAATTTATGCGTAAATAAGCTTGCATCCATTTTGAAGGACATGTTGGATGCTCTAGTCAGCTGTTTGAATACACTTTTTAAAAAGACTGCTTTCTGCTAGCCAAAATAAGCATCTCAATTCATATCACTAGGAATTACAAATGCATGCCAAACCACGAGGCATTAAAACCATAAGACAATCACAAGATAATCGATGACATTACGGTGGTCACAGCTATCTTTTATTTAAAGTATATGATATATAATGCACATTTGTCACATATTGAACCTTTTATGAGCTAAATCCAGTAAGGAATCATAAAATAAACACGCTGCAAACTTCTCTGATGACCAAGTTTTCTTTAGTACAAAATAACCCAGGTTACACCTACCAGCTGGGTCTCTGGAGTTCCCTCTGTGCCTCTTATCAGGCGTCCATCTTCAGCTGCAGGGAGAGGGGCACTGACATGACCATACCACTCGTTTTTGTACTCGCACTTAAGGCATCGTTGTTTCAAGATCATGAGCTCCCCATAGGTTACTTTCACCACCTGGAGTTTGCCTCCACACGATGGGCACTCGTGGCCAAACACCTTCAGGAGGCAATTTTCATTCACCATGTATTTGTCGTTCTGAAGTGCAGGCCTGAAACACGAGTACAAACAGTCAGACCCTTCATGGTGTCACATCTTCAAACATGCTCAGAAATGTAGAACTTACAATTCCTGGTTCGAATCAGTGTCTGAAGATCCAGGAGTGAGAGCATCTGAAACATTATGGGGACAGGACTGAATACAACACTTTGTCACACTTTACATTTTTAATGGTGTGATATGGAGACTGTCTTACCTCTCAAGGAGCGTTCTGTTATTTCAGGGGAGCAAGTAGAGCTCTTACATAATTCTAAGTCACCACATTGACTAACTGCATATGTGGTGGCAACAGGCTCCTACAGAAGATCACACAAAAACAAACAAAAAAAACAAACACCCAAAGCTTTTAGTCAAACAAAAGCCACAAACAGTTAACAGGCATGCGTTTATGCTATCGTCGTCCCTAAAGTCACATTAATACAGAATTCCAGTTTATTCGAAACATCGGGCTAAAACTACAGCAGTCCGAAATTATGCAAAAAGGAAAAAAAAGTGTATTCGCAGAGGTAACAATGTTCACTTTATGATCAAACTAATTCAAAGAGCTGTCTGTTTATTCAGCGCTAGGATCACCCATTGATATTAAAAAAACACCACTAACAGATATTTCTGTTATTTTGCCCATAACATTTATTAAAGACCAGCAACACTGCTATGCATTATTTGGAAGTTTTCAAAGGTCAGGTGTGATTGTGCCTATGTATGTCAACTTCGACAAAAACAAGACACTGGAGAGAGGGTTTTCTTATGTTTGCAAGGCTGTTTTAATCTACTTCAGCTTGGTGCTCCTAATGAACAGAAGACTTGAGTGTACGCACTGATTTTATATTTGCACTCACTGTAAAATGTGTCTGACACTTGGTGAACATGCAGTCATAGTGAAAAGAAAGTGCACCCTTTCCTATCGGGTCAGGACTAGTTAAAATAAATGGTGTTTAACATGTCTTACAATTGCATAAACATTACTTGGCACACTCTTCTTTACAGCGTTGCTTCAGTTAATTGAGATTTGCAAGCATTTGTTAAAGCACAGCACTCTTCAGGATTTTC
The DNA here is from genome assembly GCA_015108175.1 of Pelvicachromis taeniatus. NCBI lineage: Eukaryota > Metazoa > Chordata > Actinopteri > Cichliformes > Cichlidae > Pelvicachromis > Pelvicachromis taeniatus. The sequence goes on from VURO01001177.1 coordinate 46,942, forward strand.
AGGCTGAGGTCTGGACATGCTGCGATCACTGGCCACTGAAGCACCTTAAATCTGTTTGGTTTTTTTTCTCTTTTTCAGCCATTCTGTTTTAGTTTTGCTGTGCTGTTTGGGATCATTGTGATATTGCATATCTCAGTTTGGGGTAAACTTTAGCTGCTCCATTGTGTGCACAATTATTTGGCAAGTTGTATTTTTGAGGATTCATTTTATTATTGAACAAATACAGTGCTCTCGGTCAATCCAAAATGTTAATGAACCTAAACCTGAATGTTTAAGAAAGCAAAAGTGAGGTTTTGTCTTTCATAAGAGAAATTGGACATTGGTACAGTAAGATGAACTGATGCTTTCATAAGAAAGTGGTGCTGGTGACGAGGTGGGTCTGGGAGCCACCCGTGTGGCGAGCAGCGGTGACGCAGCACTCAGATAACACGCCAATCTCGGGCTTAGAAGGACCCCCGCGCGCCTCGACCTCCGTCTCCGGCTGTGCGGGTCTCTTGCATGCCTTGTCCTCCATCTCCAGATGGGCAGGTGCGTGGGCAGGTGCGTGGGCCCGGTGATGGGCCTGGCGGTTGCTCACCGGCGCTCCTCCGGGAAGCAGGAACAGGTGCAGGTCCCTGCCAGACATCAGCTGCTCCCACCCAAGAAGTGGTGATGGGTGCGGTGGCAGGCTGCGTTGCTGGCTGGTTGCACCCTGGGGGTTGGTACGGGCGCCAGGACAGTCCAAACCAGCTCCACTCCGCCGGGAACGTCGCTGTCGGCCAGGACCGGATCAGAGCAGCCAGATTCTCAATCCTCTGCACCCTGCGATCAATGCGGTCCTGGAGTTCTTCCCTCTGGCTGAAAGACACCGCCGCCTGCTCCCACTGAATGAAGGACCTTAGATTGTTTGGAAATGGCCTTATAAACTTTCCTAGATTAGCGGGCAGCGTTTCATCCTCTGTATTGTATTAACACTCACCTAAATGTTCCAGATGAAGAAACATCTGCTTTTGTAAAGGTGCTCACAGACACAATTCCTATAGAAGCAGTAAGGATGTACTGCTGCTGTATTTTTGCATTTTACTATGACATATTGTACTTTAACTTTAAGACCTGCTTGGGACCAAAATATTTGATTATGTTATGATGCAATAAACCTTGGAAATAAAAGAGAGTGTATTTTCTTTTTAACGTGACTGAAAGCAGCTGAATAGCACTGTTTCACAGGCCAGTGGTGGTCCAGGATTACTGACCTTAACTGAATAACTTTTACAGGTATAGGAAATACATTTACATGGAATAATCATACTTACATTCAATCTCACATAAGCATTATCTTGCTTATGTGTCACTATATAAACTTCATACATGAATAATCATTTTAATCAGGTCTATCTTTATAATTTATGTGATTATAAATTAATTCTGGAAAAAACTGAATTACAATGACTGTATATTGTATGACAGTTGGTTTCTATGACTGCCATCAAGCCAGCCCCAACCTCGGTTTGGGTTTGTGTGTATACCAGATATTACGGCAAGGGAAACTGGGAACAGATTTCAAAGTAAAATTGATCTTCAAGTGACTGATTTCAACAACCAAAACATCTAGTCTGTCATTGATGAAATAGCAATAATAAAAGACAAAACAATACAAAGATGTATTTGAAAAAAAAAAATCAAACAGTAGATAACAGAAATATTGAAATATGATAAACTTGTCTTACAATTGCCATGCTTAGAATTACAATTCAAACGACGTGTAAAGCCATTAAAAATGAACTCGTTATTCATGTCACTAAATATACTTTAGATCAACAGTATACATATATGCACTTTCAAATAGGTATTGATCTTGTTGATCTTTAGTAAAATTCGACTGTGGAAGCACAAGTTTCCTTCTAATAGCATTCTGAACTGAGATGGAAAGTGGAAAAAGTAAACTCTCTTTACTTTGAAATACAAAATCAAACTGACTTATTGATTGATCGATGAGGGTCTGTGGAAACAGGACGTTTCCCTGTAATGGCTGTTCACGACTTAAAAATCTTAATTTAAAAAATAAAACAGCTTTTTTATTTATGTTTCATTTGAAATGGATTCATTTTCTATAGTATGTTGGCATTAATGCCAGACTAAATATGTGTGCTAATCTACAAATCACATTCGCTTGAATGTCGCTTTTATTTTTTTAATCAGGGTTCAGTTTCTCTTACCGTAATACACAGTGTATAGGTATAACAAAGCAACATTTAGGCTGGCTTGGGAGCAGTTTTTTAAAGATCCGGTGAAGTGCTGATGGGGCAGCAACAGGTGATCCCTCGGTTGCCACAGCAGACTCACCTCATGTTGTGTGCTCTCCACGGGTTCCTCTGGCTCTGTGTTGACCCACAGTGAGGGGACCGCACCGGGCTTCAGCTGGACCGAGCCACTCAGAGCCAAGCTCACGAAGCAGTCATCTGTGAAGTGTTCACTGCAAATAGTGATATCAGTCCAGGACGATTCTTTAAGCCGCTGCTTGTTGACTTCGAACAGAAACAGGACCCACTCCCGTCTCCTCTCTGGGTCCTCTGGTAGTCTGAACCGCTGCACATTGTGTCGCCACGAATCACAACCGACGACGGAGCACATGCTGTGCTACAAATGTCACCCTCCGGTTCTAGAGGTGGTCGGACAGCGTTACATTTTAACGCTCGCTTGCGGTAGCCACCACATTTTAACATAAGCAACGATGGCAGCAGGCTAACGGCTAAGTAAGCGAATGTTGTGCTAACAGAACTGGCGTGGCTCTCTGGCTGGGTTCGCTTGGTTTATCTTCCAGCGTATCCCGGCTTCTTGCCTCTTAGGTAGAAAACTTTATGACGCAGCTTCATCTTCTTCTTTTTAAATTTTATTGGCGGTTGGCAAACAACTGAATGGTGCATTACCGCCACAAACTGGTATGGAGTGTGACTGGAACGTCGCCCAAAACAAAACAAAAAAACCCTCAAATCCTAATACCTGCCAATGAGTCTGACATTAATATTAGATCAATTGCTGATTCTGCCCCTGTTCTAAAACTCACTCTTGTACCACTTCCATCATTCAGACACACATAATTATTTATCGCCATCAATTCCTAAATCACTGCTCCATTCTGATCATTATAGTCACCCCATAATGTGCTGTGTGCATTAAAGTCCCCACACAAAATTACAGATCCCTTGTTTTACAACCATTACACATCCTCCTCCATTACTTTCCTTTCTATCTCTGTGAGCCCCATCATAACCTTTAATAACCAAACTAAAGTCGGTTTAAGCCAAGTCTCCTGAATACAGATTATTTCTGGCCTTCCACTGTAAGATGATCATATCATCCTTTCCCCTGGTCCTCCTGCTCTCCCCTCCCCTCCAAGTCTTTTATTGATGTGTTCCCATGATATATGTTTAATGCCAAAAAACCTCTCTGCTCCTTTCACAATTATTTTAATATTCTCCGTTTTGTGTTTTACTTGATTGGTGCAATTTATAAACAAAATCATCATCTCCACTGTCCTGTGTGAGTTCCATGTGTCTGTACTGACTCTGCTGTCGACATTGGTTGAGCTTTTCCTGTTCCGTCCTTTACCGTCTGCACCCTCTTGACAGCCTCTGCATAACTTATGTTGTGCGCTACTTTAACTTGTTCAATTTCCATGGCCTTTTTTCTGACTTCACAGCCCACATAACTCACCCTCATACTTTCTCCTAATATCCTTGTTTCTCCTACAGATACTTCCAACCTTTAACACTTTATTTTTCTGCTCTTCTGTCTTAATTACTATCAACAAATCTCCATCCCTGAGAATTTTAGCCAGCTGCACTTCTCCAAACTTCTTCTTCAATCCCCTAGACAAAGCTATGGGGCTTAACTGCACATCCTCACCTTCTTTCCTGGACTTCAGGATTATTTTAAATTCCTCACTCACCGTTTTTCTACGAACAACCTTGGACCCTTCATCAGAACTGCTCTCCTCCAAACTCCGTTTGCTGGTCTGTGTCCCAAACAAACTTGCCTCGTCTCTCCTGCTTCTCCCTTTTCCTTATCTCCCCCCACGAGAAACCGTGGTCCAGTCTCCAAAATCCATTTCATCATCATCATCTTCCTGATGACGTCATTCCAGCCAGTCACACACCAGTTTATGCCAACCTCCAAAGATCAAAATCCTCATGACAGAGCTTCACAGAGAGCCGCCATTTTTCAACAACACATTTATTATCACTATTAGTAGTATTTTTTTATTACTACTACTACTAATAATAATATTAGTAGTTCAAGTTCGACAAATAAAGTTAAAAAAGCCCTCCAGAATATTCGTATATAATGATTTCCTAGCCATCTAAGGCCTAACTGTAAATGAAAGCATCACAAAGACAACATGCCAAATTGTGAAACTACATATTAAAAACAAAACAAAACATATGTATAGATGCTCAAATTAAACTGAAGGCCAACTCTTAGTTTCTAAATAATTGCGACGACTAAGTTAGAAGGCTCTGCATGCCTGAGTCAATGACAGATGAGCAGGAGGAGAAAACACGTCTTTCAAAAATATATATTATGACCTCCGCACACTGTCTCGCTTACCATTATTTTTATTAAATTACAACATTCAGTCCAAGCGACCTTCGTCAGGCACCATGAAACTAAATAACTGCGACAGGAATAGGTTTACCACTGTGTTGCATCAGCTTTGTTTTGACAAGAGACTGCAGTAGTTTTGAAAGCTGTGTTTCTCTCCATTGTTGCTTGATGGCAATTTTATTTTTGTTTTTTTTAAATAGATATTTAATTACCATTTTATCATCATCCAATAATGTCTCTCATTAGAAAAGGGGAAAAGGTATTTTTTTAAAAACTGACTTTTTGAACTTGGAA
>VURO01001178.1:0-15505 GCA_015108175.1 Pelvicachromis taeniatus
CTGTATCAATTTATGCTGCCCTGAAATGTCCGCACGTCTGCCCCTCCTGCTCCATACGTTCCGCCTCCTCCGGCCAATGTTTACTGTGTGCTGTCCGTGCTCTGCTCCGCCCCCGCTCCTACTTGATTGGATGCCCGTGATTGATGGGCAGAAGAATTGATCCGCCAAAGCTCCGCCCCCGAATCACGGGGAGAAGACACACTGCCCTCCCTACATCATACTGTTGCTTCTGGATAGATCACAGGCACTGTAATGTTCGGACCCTTATTTTGAAATCACCGGAAGTACACGGAAACGCCGGCTGTTTGTGTGAGTGCCAGTTAGCAGTTGAGAGCTACATGTATATACTGATTCTGAGGCACTGAAATAAAGAAACTATACGACAAGTCGGAGGCGATTCTTTTCTAAGTATAGAAGCCACAACATGTGTGAGAAAGTCTTCTACAGTATTTGGTTCCGAATCTTTTTTTTCTAGATTTTCCTCCTTTAAAATTGGGTGCGTCTTATATTCCGGAGCGTCTTATAGGGCGAAAAATACGGTAAGTTACTGAAGAAGTGCTTGTGCTTAAAGTGCTTCACTGAGCTCAAATTTAAATTGAAGACAGCTCAAGATATTTTAAATAAGAATAAAATCTAAATTAAAAGTGCCTCAAAGTTGCCAAAGAAATGATAGTGATGCTGTGGTAATGTGCTGGAGGATCTGCAACTGCTTTCCCAGATCGGCTTGCAGCTTCCAGCCAAACACTGTAGAGGAGACCTGACCTTGTCCTTTGCTGTTAATTACTAAAAACATTAGTCCTAAAACTGAGGTTATTTCACAAAGGCCTAAAAATCTCTGAAATATGGTGCTTTTAATGATCCTGGGTAGCATGACCTTCTCCAGTAACACTGTGAAGGATCTTGGAGTTGTTTTTGACCAGCATACATCCTTCAATGCACATAATGAGCAAATCTGCTTCCTTCCATTTCATGCAATATCTCTAAAATTAGACACATCCTGTCTCATAGCGACCCCGAGTCTTTACCTTACAATGTGCAACATAACAAATAATCGTATTTGTAAGCATCATTTTATAAGCTCTTCTGTTAGTCTTCCTAAATGAAAGCGCCGAACACTCAGAGGTGTCAGCTGACCTTTTAATGAGTAAATCAAAGTGAACTCAGAACTTTAATCTGTAACTTTGATCATTATTATGTTTGTATATTTCTGTTTTAGGTTGCTTCAGCAAAGATCAGGTGTATCTGGATGGGATCCTCCAGATTCTTCGACATCGAAGGACCATTGACTTCAAAATGTTAACTTCTTTAGGCAAGGTCAGTTAGACTGCCCACAAATAAAAGACTTAGAATTAGATTTAGAGGTTTTAAATGAAGTCGTAGATGGGATTGAGCTCCCTTTGAGTTGTAATATGTGATAATATGGACAGTCTCTGCCCTGACTGGGTACATGAGTTGGAGTTCATGTTGAATGTGGTCTCCCTTCACCCCCGTCGTCCACCATCTGATTTGGGGTTAATCACCACAACAAACACCCTGAACCCTACACCAACTCTTTATCCTCTCAAGGATATTTGGGGGTGCGTGGCAGTTTGCCCATTCAGTTTACATATGTTCTCTTGACTTCAAAAAGCATTCAACCACATCCCTTGGAGTGTCCTGTGGGGGGTTAGTCCCTGCCTAACCCTTTGTCCCCTTTGTCACTGATTCTGTTCATAGATTTTATGGACATAATCTTTAGGCACAGCTGGGTGTTTGAAGGTTTCTGCTTTGATGGCTTGGGCAGCACCGTGGAACAGTGGTTAGCACTGTTGCCTCACAGCAGGAAGTTCCTGAGTTCAATTCCACCATCTCCCTGTTTTTGCGTGGGTTCCTTCCGGACGGCTTCCTCCCAAAGACATGCAGTTTGTAGGGTCATGTTAACTGGTGACTCTAAATTGGCCGTAGATGTAAATGTGAGTGGAATGGTTGTCTATGTGTTAGACACAGTCTTAGGGCGAGAGACAGCCCCCCCCATATAGTCTTACCATTTCTTCAATCTTATCCATTGAACAACCGGTTTTGAAGCGTTTTTGGGATCATTATCTTGTATTATTTACAAGACTCAACCACGTAGCTGCTGATTTGAGGTGAAGCTAAATAATTGGGAGGTAGTCCTACTACTTTACTGCGTCATCCTGTTTATGCAGTATGCAAAATAGCCCGAGAGCATAATGCTGCCGCCACCCTTTTTGACAGTTAGTGCAACGTTCTTTGGTTTGCAAGCCGCGACTTTGCTCTTCCAAATATCTCTTTAGTCACTGTTGGCAAATGACTCAATGTTCGTGTCATCTGACCATAAAAAGTTTCCCACATGGTATTTGACTCGTCCATGTTGGCAGCTGCATATTGCTATGCAAAACTTGCTTCACTGTGGACAGCGATCCTGGTTTTCCACCAATTTCCGGTTACTGGTAGGCTTGAGCCTGTGTTGTTCATGAACATACTAACCAATTTCCAATCATTTGAGGGTGACAGTTTGGATTTTCTTCCAGACCTTGGTAAATGCAAATTGAGAAAAATTGTGGGAGCAGTGCTTTAAGTTTGGACGGGTCGTGAATCTTTTCTCCTTTGACATTTGTAGGTGTCTTACGAAGACGTGGAGAGACTGCGACATCTGGCAGTGCTCTCCAAAACCAGAATCCCGCACTTCATGCGAGACCAGGAGCGGTACCTGCAACATCTGGACCACATCATCACCATCAATGAGCTTGAGGATTCCACTCTGCAGCACCTTATACCGTGACCATCCCACCCAAAGTGAAGAAGAGACGAAGGATCTTCCAACTCCACCGTGTGGTGACCTGATTCTTGCTTAAGAGATCCAGTATTACTGATGCTTTATTTGAGCAATTTTGTTTTCTTAAAACTTGAACGACATGAACAAAAGGGACATACACACTAACACCTCTATCTACATTTCACATGTGTCATGTGTCCAATGCATGTTTGTGTGGCTTTTCCACAGAGCCAAGTACAGTTTGTGCGCCCCCCTCGCCTTTACTGCTATTATCAAGTTACCTCAGTACTAAAACTTTATGACGTAATCATGTTTATATATGTAGACTCGTACATAATCACACAAATGTTTATAATCACATGCTTTATTTATGCAATTATTTAAGTTTGTCCTTTTTTTAAACAGACTGAATGTTTCTGGTATTAGCTTTATACATTCTTTTTTAGACGACGTTGTTTATGCCTTTTGATTATTTGCATTTTAAAAAGAAGACACCAAGGACACGTTTCAAAACTGAGACAACGAATCTTAAACGATATCAAGTGCCAGCAGACTCAGTCAAGAGTCTGACCTTCCACCAGGGATAATTAAAACATCAGTGTTATTAAGAAGATAATCAGCTCTTCATCACTGTCTTAACAGTGTCCTTGGTGGTCTTTCATTATCAGTATGCTACTGTGATGTGTGCCTGAGCCCCTGACCCCAGCTCCACCCCACTGCGCAACAACCAAATGTTCCTTTGAAACGTAGGAGGAACATTTTGGGTTGCTTACTTTTAGTGAATAACTTGCAGAGTCATATTACGATTTAGAGGATTCTCATGTCTTTGTGGTGGTGTATGGAGAAAAGACTAGAAGAGAGCAGACGTTAAACCGGTTCTGTTCTACGTGTTAAAAAAGGCAAATGCGTGTTTGCTGAACACTTACCCCGAGCTCAGACGGTCAAAATATAGATTATTAATCACAACTTGGCACATCAGCCTTGTCAGTCTGGTTTTCGCTATGTGTTGAAGTTAGTCATTTCTGACTACAGTCTAAACTTTCTGACTGGAAAAACAAAGCCACTGCAAAACTTGAAGAACTGCTTTTCAGTGTTTGCCTGGAAACAAGAGACTGTGAACATCTAGTAGAGCTGCTTTAAATACATTTATCTTTGGGAAGTCAGTGAGACTCGCTGCCCCCGCATGTCTTTGAAGCGAGTGTCCAGTTTTTTGTGATATTTGACAGCTCGTCGGTGCCGAGAACCTTAGCGACGCGAACCAGCTGGAAAACAAGATGCATAGCAAGTCAAAGACAATCCAGTCAGTGGCTTTTTACACCAGTGTTCATTGAGACTATGGGTGGGTTTCGATGATTGATTTTAGCTTAAAAGCAAAAAGCAATTTTTAAATATTTTAAACTATTTCAACAACAAGTGTCAGTACTGATCAATGATCAGAGTTATAATATTTCTGACTGTCTGAGTCAAAACCGAATCGAATCGGGACCTTGTGAATCGGATTCAAATCGGTGACGGTGCCCTGCCCTAATCGAGACCTGAACTCTGACCTTTTGAGAAGAAAATGTTATCTGTTGGACATTTCATACTATTAGACATTTGAGGGAACAGCTGTTAGAAATGTCAGAGTTGCAGCTTTCCGGGCGTGGAGAAAAAAGTATGAAGCGGAGGCTGACACAAGAAGCTGTAGCCAGCTCCTTTTAAATCGGCTCCTTCGAGTCACTGTTGTTTGGGTCAGGGTCAGTATTATTATTGGCTTTCAATTTATTATTGTTACAAAGTGTAAGTTTAACTCACCAAAGCAATTTTGTCTCTGATCCTGACCCAAGCCTGCAGGATCACATATTTCTGAAAGACCACTTCGTGTTGTCTTTTTTGCCTGATCAGAGTTGTTCTGGTTCCTTAAAAAAGGCAAATGTGTGTTTGCTGAACACTTACCCCGAGCTCAGAGTCTAAATATAGTCTATTAATCACAACATGGCCCATCAGCCTTGTCAGTCTGGTTTTCTCTATGCGCTGAAGTTACAGTCGTTTCTAACCAAAAACGAAGCCACTGCAGAACTTAGCAGTGTGTGAGTGAAAATGGCTTTTTGTCTTGACCTCTTCACACACGTTTGCTGCTGAGTTGATGGACTAGCTCACTTGTTTGGGGTCATACCATTAAAAATGGATCAAATCTATATCAAGTGAGTCACGACAGCAAAGTCGCTGATATTTCAGTTGAGCTTTGCAATGCAGCTGAATACCTTAATAACTCATAGTTAGTCCCGTGGCCAAGAATCAGAATCTTTATTCTCATTGTAGCAATGAAACGTTGAACAATGAAACCGAGGCACAATTCTCTCGGTGCAAACAAAGACAAGTCACACAATAAAAGTAAATATCAGTTCCAGCCAGGCTAAACGTTTCCCAATTAGTGTGTGTGTGTCAGTGTTGGTGGCCTTTAGCTGTGGCTTTATATTTAACTGATAAGGAGGTGATGGAATCAGTCTCTTATGACTCTGCAAGAGAGCACGTGTAGGCATTTCCCAAAATTTCAAGTCTCCCTCTTCATTGGAAAATGTGCTAAAGTAACATCTTTACCACGTTTTTGTAAAGCAGACACACTGAGAGCGTCTACAGAGCTCCTCATCCAGGCGGAGTCACTTATTAAGGAGGAACCAGGAGTGTAGTGGGTGTGCCTTTGATGGGTGTAGAACTCATCCGCTGTAGCTAGCCATGTGTTTTTGTAAGCTGCTTTTTGATTGTGTTTGACACTTCAAACTTTAGATGTCAGTCGGGGCATTCATTGTAGGCCGAGCTGTCCAGAAGAAGCAGAAGAAGTCTTCAGTTTTTAACTTGAAGTTGAAAAGGCCGGGCCGAGGTGTGAACCCGACGAGAATTATGCATTTTAAACACTTGGATTTGAAGGTTAACATGTAACTGAATTATATTCTGCTGTGTTTACAGTTTTAGCCACTTGATAAGCAGAGATTTTAGATGTGAGCAGGCCCTCGACGGCAGCCTGGTTTCACCTAAACGAATGCACCGATTTATAAACGCACGAATGTTGCAGAAGTGTTACGTTGTGGAAAACGACTTGAACTTCCAGTTTATTTATTAAAATGTTACACACGGTTAATGTGCCTACTGGTCTGTTTCATGTTGCACAAGAACATCACTCACCAGGACCAACCAAACTAATCAGGATTGTTAGTTTAAATGTCACGATTAGTCTCAGCATTTCTACAAGTATTTGGTTTATAAATAATTATTTGAACTGTCGTGTGCAAAATAGTTTAACAACAAGGTAAGTAGCCTCCAATGACTGAGTCCGTTACCGGCTACACTCAGCATTAGAGAGCAGGCCTTTGAGACATGCCGACTGTAGTGTTTGAAGATAAATTTCAGTTCTCTGGAGACAACAGAAGTCCAAAAGACACACCTTTTAAATAAAAACGGTTTATTCTCTTTTAATATAGCTTTTGTTCTATCCATAGCAGAAAAGAGCCTCCACGCCACTCAGTGCTTAAAACCTGCAACTGGATCTGAAGTCGTCACTGCGATAACCGACAAAGGTCTTCACAGCAATAACACCAGCTTGATACCCATCCAACAAGTCCCTTTGCCCATTTTAAAAACAAGTGGAGATGTTGGCAGGGAGGAGGAGGAGGAGGAGGGAGGGGTGGAGGAGGAGGAGGAGGAGGGTGAAGGGGTCAGATCTGATTCCGGATCTGATTTATTTGTGACTCAGACCAAGCAGCGCAGATTCCCAGGGTTTTGTTGGGAGGAGTTTATTCCGTGCGTGTTTGTTTGTGCTGCAAAATTGACATCTTGCTCCAGTATGGCTGTTGATGTGGAGGCAGAGGTTTCTGCCACGAAAAGGTCACAAGTTGAGGTAATAAAGCTTCATCCTGAACGGAGAGAGGAAAAGAAAACTAGCTCAAATACTGAAAACTCATCCTGTAATCAGAGGTGTAAAAAAGCAGAACGCAGCCAAAAGGAGACAATTTCATATTTAGATCAGGATTTGTTTAAGCAGGTTCTGCTGCAGCAACTATCTCAAACTGAGCCTGTGCACAAATGCTGATGCAATGCTGCTGCTTCTTATTTCGTTCATTTTAAGGAGCAGCAACTTTGGCTTGTGAAGGATTTAAGGTACCGTAGTTTAAAATGGTGTTCTGCAGTCTTTCCTGGGTCACCACGGGGTGTCTAAGCAAATAACGAAGACAAAGAGACCGTGTGAAGAATGCTCACTGGTTGAACAGGAAAGATGATAGCGGTGACGCTCGACACGAGGAGGAAGAGGTGAACAAAATCATCAAAGTTCAAAAAAGCAGACGGCTGGCTGCAGTTTCAGTTTACAGTGTTTTAATCTTGATCTCAGGCTTTACTGTAGCTCACAATGACTTCCCCCACTCTTTGCTTTCTACTCTTCACTACGCGAGCTAATAAAGATAAAAAAAAACGTTAGTTTTACATCACTCCAAAGAGTGTTGTCTTTACTTATTACTGCATTCACTGTGGTCGGGAATAAACTAAAGGAACAGCAGAACAAACATACAGACCCCTGGTTAGGCAACATGTTCTGACACTGCCCCCTGGTGACAATGAGCTACTACAACATGCAGAAAATAGGAAGCACAAACGCACAACCAGTGCGAGCTACACATCCCAGAGCCCTTTCTGAAACAGCTCGGCTTGTGTCGTTTTTCCCAGTTAAGAAGCTTTGGTTGATATTTAATATCCACACAAACAAAGTGAGTACGATTTCCACTCTCACATAAAGCATCAGCATTTGTAGGAAGGCCCGTAGAGTCTACGCGCTACAGCGGCTGCACTCACTCCAAAGGCCAACAGTGAGGCTTTCACTCATGCACGCACACATTTGCATGCCGTGTCGAGCTTTTGCACACCTCTGCATATTTAAAATATAGAGTATTAGTTGTGTGCCTTACCTGTTCTCTGGTTATCATGTTGCATTGGAGCTGCTTATTGCCTTTGAGCCATCAGTGTTGGCATTTGCTTGTTCCTTCACCACAGGATCTGAGACATAAACACAGTGTTACAAATGTTTCACATGAGCCGTCCTGTAGTTTGTTTAGGTGGTGTTCAGGGAGGTGGAAAGCGAGAGGGACAGAAAGCAGACACAGATGTGGTCGTCGTTTCCTGCTGGTCAAAAACGACTTTCTGACCTCTGTGAACACTTTGCTGATGGACTCACTTGTTGTGGGTCATGTTTAATTTTTTTAAATGAAGTCTGTGGGGATAGGTTAATCAGAAACTCTAAATTGCACAAAGGAGTGACTGTGAGTGCGACTGGTTGTCTGTGTGTGTTAGCCCTGCGACAGACTGGCGACCTGTCCAGGGTGTACCCCGCCTCTCGCCCCAAGACAGCTGGGATAGGCTCCAGCGCCCCCCAACCTGAGGATGGATGGATGGAAGTCTGTTTTGTTTTTATTTTATCTTGGTCAAAGTGAATTTCTACAAGATCAAAAAAGAATTCTCCTGATTTTCAACAATGACTTTGAAAGTATTTTAATATAAATGTTGCTTTGTCAGCATCAGCTGGTGGGGCTGCTGTTGTTTCCACACTAAGAATGTACGTAACCACTTCACTAAGTGACGTTATCAGATCAGGTACACAAAGCTGAAGGCAAACGGGCTGCTAGCGTTTCAGGTTACTGTGCGTTTGAGCACTGTGGTGACACATGGCTGCTTTCTGTCCGTGAGCGTGGTACTAACAGAAGTACGAGTGCTGCATGGCCTCGGCCGCCGTCAGCCTCTGCTGGTGGTCGTAGCGCAGCAGCTTGTCCAGCAGGTCCAGAGCCTCTGGACTCACCAGGTGCTGGTTCTCTGATTGGATGAACTGCTCCCAGCGTTTCCGTGTTTGCCTGCAAACAAGTGACTATTAACATCTAGTTGAGCTGCCTGGGTGTGAGCTGCTTTGAATACATTTGAATATTTTTCTGCGGTTCCATCTTTGGGAAGTCAGTGATACTCACTGCCCCAGCATGTCTTTGAAGCGAGTGTCCAGTTCTATGTGATATTTGTGCAGGTAGCCAAAGAGCTCGTCGGTGCCGAGAACCTTAGCGATGCGAACCAGCTGGAAAACAAGATGCATACCAAGTCAGTGAGCCCCCTAATGGCTCCAATATGTCAGTGCACTGTCACCACAGAAGACACTGTTTATGAAAGCAGAAGCAAAGACAAAGCAGTCAGTCAGTGGCTTTTTACGTCAGTGTTCATCGAGACATGAACTCTGACCTTTCAAAAAGAAAATGCTATCTGTTGGCCATTTTTTATTTAGACATTTGAGTGAAACGTTGTTACAATTGTTGCAGAAATGTGTGAGTTACAGCTGTCAGGGCACAGAGAACAGTGGATGAAGTGGAGGCTGACATAAGAAGCTGTAGCCAGCTCCTTTCAGATCGTGAGCCTGACCCTGCAGGATCAGACTTCATGTAGTCTTTCTTACCTGATCGTAGTTGTCCTGGCCATGAAAAAAAGGTTCCTTCAGGAAAATCATACTGGCCAACATGCAGCCAAGACTCCACATGTCCAAACTGTAATCATACATCTGAAAGAACAACAGAAAGCTAAAAATGAGCTCGGGGAAAACTGAGACTGTGTCCTTCTGAGTGGAAGCGTACCTGATAGTCCACTAGCAGCTCGGGGCCTTTGAAATAGCGCGAGGCCACCCTGACATTATATTCCTGAGCGGGATGGTAAAATTCAGCCAAACCCCAATCTATAAGACGCAGCTGTCACACACAAACACACATGACAACATTACACAGTGTCTGTTCGAACCACGAAGTCTCCACATTTTCAATGTTCACATTATGGTTTGACAAAGTTACAGCTTAAGTACCCAGTTCAGCTCGGCAGTGCTCAACACGGTTTTAAGGTTTTCCATTAGGTGGTAGTACCTGGTACCAGGTTTATACTACACTATACTGCCCACTTGGGGTTCCAAGTGGCCCACTGTCATGAACCATCAATGTCACTCGATGGTTCATGAGAGTGTCTGCTTCGCAAAAGTCAAAAACGCCATTTTTGAGAGCCAGCAACGATGGAAAGCTACACAAAAACAAACCCAGTGATCCCCGAGTCTGACAGGAAGCCACAGACTGAGCAGCAGGTGTAACATTGCCTTCCTCCTTTGTTGTAGCATTCGTGTCGAATACAAATGGCGTCACGGGCGGCTATAACGACCACGCGCACATTAGGTGGTACGCAACTGTAATGGAAAATGAGTGGAGTCGAATACGTCCCAATGGAAAGGGGCTACAAGTGTTTGCAGACACACAACTAGTCGACATTGCAGCATATTAAAAAAAATAAACAGTAGAAGTGTCAGCAGCACCTTCCTCAGCTGGTGGTCAATCATCACATTGTGTGGCTTCACGTCCCGGTGCATGATCCCCATACTGTGACAGAAGTCCAGAGCCTTGAGAAACACAGAACAGGCCCAGTGAGCTGCAGCGTCATGGTGCCATTCCAATCAAATGCACCCCCTACTCACTTTTTCCTCTCCATGTCTGTCCCACTCAAATTCAAATGTTGTGCGCATTCAACAGATTCATAAATAAACATTAATAAACTACTGAGGGCACCTGTGCAGGTTCACTACAGATAAGCAGACTTTGTCTGTTACTGCTCAGGACGGCCAGCCTGTTTGAATAAATGTTTATTGATGTTTTATCATCATCACTGAGATTTGCCGGAGCAGTCCACACGGACTCGTGCTATTATTGTGCAACAATACCGTGCAGGCTGTTTAAGAGTTAAACAGTAAAGTGCTTTAGTTTTTGTTAAGCAGTCGCATTACAGCTTTATTTAAAACTTCCAGGAAAAACAGCACACGGGATACTTCTGTACTTTCATATTTGACTTGTGCCGTGTCATTACACATAATGCTGGCTCGCTACTATCGCACTACAGTGTTGCCGCTGGCACCTTGTGGCAACAGATTCACATTAGGGCTGGAACAATGCGTCGACGTAATCGACGCAAAAAAAATTTGCATCGATGCGTCGTCACTTTCAAAAAAACACATGGCGGCAGCGAGTAGCGGTAACATGTGGACTTAAACCACGCCCCCCGAACACGCAGTTCTACAGTATGGGGATATTTTAACCGAACAGGAAGTGATTCAGTCGTTTGCCGGCTTTGTAAGGTGGAAATGGCAGATCATAAAATGACCGTAAGTTGTCAACTTTGTTACCAACGCTGGTTTTTACCCTTTAATTCATCCAGACACCCCCCACGTAGACACACACTCAGAGATAAACACCCAACCTCCGTAAATGCAAAACTCATTTAAGCTGCTTAGCAGTAACATACATCATTAGATTCATCGATGCATCGAACAATTAATCACTAGATTCATCGATTTGGAAAATAATCGTTTTGCCCAGCACTAGTTCACACGAGTCCCTCGCTGACCGCAGCACATTTGTGTTACTATGTTCTTCCTCTTTGAAAAGCAGACAACGTCAGATTACCTTTAGAAGCTCGTACATGTAGTAACGGATATCGTAGTCTGTCAGCTTCTGGTAAAGCTCCTGCGGACCACATGAAAGACATCAATGTATAAAACGTGTTCCGATGTAAACACCTGGCCTCTACACATGTGGAACATTAACTGGAGGGTTATGCGTGTTATTAATAATGGACATCAACGTGTTTGCATGGATGGGAACCCTGCTGGTAGTGCTGCATGTATACACCAAACTTGAGTACCTTAAAATCTGTGTTATTGATGTACTCAAAGACTAGCGCTGGTGTTCTGGACTGCAAAGAGAGGACAACACATGGCTTCACTGAGGAGAACAGCAGGTATCACTGAGTTACAAGCATGACTGGATTACCATGGCTCACATGCACACATGCAGCTGCCGGTGTTCACAACTCACCACTGGGTCTTTGACCGTGTCCACCAGGCGGATGATGTTGGTTCCCCCTCGTAAGTTTTCAAGAATTTTGATTTCCCGTTTGATCTTCTTCTTCTTGACAGGCTAAGTAGAGACGGACATTCACAGTCAGCACAGTCGAAATAAGTGGAAATTAAAATAGGGCGCTGCTGAGAGAATCAATCTTTGGGCATCCAAACAAACACGCACGCACACACACACACACACAGTGTGTCCAACATTATGCTGCTTATTTAAAACATTTTAAATGTTCTGTGGATGACAGAAATAGTTCTAGTTATAGTAAAAGGACAGAGTACAGACAGAAATGCACAATGCATTGCCAGTTGCCGCACCTTAACAGAAAAAGAAACACACAGCACCTGGAACAAAGATGTGAAAATGCACAGGTACATAAATCAATCTTCTTGTGGGTTGTGTGTGTGAAGGAAATAGAAAGTGTGTGAGTGTGTATGTGTCTTTGTCACAAAATGTACTTGAAAATGAGGGTTGGAAGCAATAACACCGCCCAGCGGGGGTGGGAGTCCCGGACCAGAGGCAATGGGCAGCTGATCCCACTAGTGCAGGGGTCACCAGAGAGCTGAGTGAGCGCTACTTACTGATTAATGTGAAGGGCGACCAGTGTGACACACACTTCTGAAATAACAAATGTCCTCAATTTAACTTTAATTATATGTGATCATTAATAATTAATGATATTCATCTATGTAAAGACACTGATTATGGCAACTGTTTCCGTGGAGACCAGCTAGCGCTGATCTAATATTTAATAATAAACATTTTTTTATATATTATCTCTAATAAATTGACACCAATGCAATTGTGATTTTAAAAAAAATAGCAACAAAAAATAAAAACAGATGCAGCTTACTGGTGAGTTGTTATAGTGAGCTATTTTTAGAACAGGCCCGCGGGCGACTCGTGTGGTCCCTGCGGGCAACATGTTGGTGACGCCTGCACTACAGGCTGGCCACCGCGGTGTGAGCCGAGATCAGGATCACAGGGTTCAAAGCATCGTCCAGCGGGGAGTGTTAGGGAGGGTGAACCCCTCCCTCCATGACCAAGGCTCAGGAACACCCCCCACCTCCTTTCTGGGGGTAGTAGCCCCAGAGGGAGAGAACCAGCAAACAGCTGGCTCACTGGGCACCCCATTTCCCACACCCCACCACAGGGCTGGGCAGATGAGCCCCAGGGCCTCAAAGACCACTCAATTACAGCAGACTCACATAGCAAAAGGGACACGACACACTGATCTGGGTCATGGACAAGCTGCATCCAGCAACGGTTGCTCCCTCACCCCACACAATGGGCTTGCAGGTACCTACGAGCCCCCAAGGCACAGACCGGACATCCAAACGTGCGCCAACACACACTACACTGCGAGGCAGCCAACGGGGTGCAGACCAACCCTGTGAAAGGAGGTACCCAGCCAGAGACCAGGCGACCCCGGGCACTAGCCCCTGGACCCTCCCAGAAGAGACCAGCCACCCAGCCGGGGGTCAGGACTCGCCACCCCAAAGACCCCAGGCCCCACACCCCAAGATCGCTAGGCAGCACCCACCCCAGTGTCCCACAGCTACCAACTGAGGCAGAGACCCAGACACCCCAAAACAGCAAATTCAGCTCCCCAGCTCCCAGGGAGACGAAAGACCCCGGTAGCCCCCGAGACCGCTTTCATCCTCCTGCAAGGCATACAGGAAAACGGGACCACAGCCGACCATCCCCATTAAGTACTGGAACTGATCAGTGGGGAACAGAGAGAAACAAACTGATCCAGCTGGTTTTCTGAGGGGCAGGCATTCATAATCCAGAAGCGAATTGATGCAAATTTGATCATAAACCATTTGACCAACAGATGATGCCAGAGTACAATGTAGTCAAACATAAACTGACAAAGAAAAGTCAGCAAGTGCCCAAAAGAAAAGGCCTTAACAGAAGAAATCTTAAAAATGCAACATGATGAGCTTTTCAGAAACGGATAGCTGCCAAAGCGAGAAGACGTTACCACAATACAAATTATTTCTATGATTAAAGAGCAGAAACAAAGGATGACTAGAAGACATTGTAGGTATGCAAGGTAAAATACAAACACACACACACACACACACCAAAAAAAGTCAGTCTAGCGCTTACCTTGAGGATTTTCACCACCACTTTCTCATTATTGGTCACATTTATGGCCTCAAATACTTCACTGTACTTCCCTCTGCCCAGTTTACGCACCAGCTGATAGTTGTCTTGATTACTGAGAAAGAGCAAAAACATTTTGACAGTGATTTAAGATTCATATATATATATATATATATATAAATATATATATATAATGCTCTCATGAAGCCAACATGTATATATACCTCCAGTTTGGCACATGAGCGTCATAGTCCCAGTATTCTCTGTTCTTCTGTGTATTAACGTCGGTGTAAACCCGAGCTTTGCTGATGGTTGGTGTGGGGCCAGGCATTGCTAGCTTCGAGGATCCGTGTCGAGGACCTTCACCTCCTTCTAAATACTTGCTGGCTCGATACTGGAAGGGAGCGCACCGACTCTCCAGAATATGCGGCTCTAAGGTCCCCGAGCCGTGCTTACCATTGGCTTTGGCTGCTCGTGCCCTCTGATGAAAGCTGTCAGGCTGGTCTGACACAGTCGCCGTGCAGACTGACAGAGCTACAATGACTGACTGACTGAAGCCCCTGAGCAAGGTGTTCAGTAGGATGGGATGAAGAGCCGCCAGCTGCAGGAAGACGGGGGAGAGGAGCATAACAGTGGGTCAATGTCTTTCTTCAAAGAAGCTCAGGCTCTGTAGAAATGTGCAAACATTTCCATCTGGTGGTTGGAATCTTTAGGACACAATAACACTGGTCAAAATCATCAGAGAGAAGTTTATGTGGGTTTTGTACTGTTTTTCATGCTGATTTCAAATCTGTTGAGTATTTTTTTAGCACGTACAGTTTTTGTGATGATATAATTAGCCTAAGGGTATTGCCAGATTTAACAACAACGAGGGGGAACCAACATCATCCGTCTGGTGGAGACGGTCAAAGACCCAGTGGTGAGTTGTGAAAACTGTCCACTGGGTGACCAGGATATATCTTGGGCTCCACATGTCATCTGCAACAGTTGTTCCAATGGACTGCGTGACTGGCTAAATCTGCAAAAGGCTGCAATGCCGATGGTGTTGCGGGAACCATGAGCTCATCATAACGATTCCTGTTTTTGCTGCGTGAATACAACTCAGCCAAAAATGAGCACAGAATTGTATATCCCAGCCTGGATTCTGCAATAAGGCCTGTTCCTCACGATGACCCGTTCCTGTACCAGCACATGATGGATTAGCCTCTGTAGAAGGTGACGAGGAACACGGTCAAGGTGAATCTGGTTACAATCCAGAATCATCACATCCTGATTAGTGCTGGGACAATGCGTCGACGCGTAAAATACGTCGACGTAAAAAATTTGCGTCGATGCGTCATCACTTTCAAAAAAACACATGGCGGCAGCGAGTAGCGGTAACATGTGGACTTAAACCACGCCCCCCGAACACGCAGTTCTACAGTATGGGGATATTTGAACCGAACAGGAAGTGATTCAGTCGTTTGCCGGCTTTGTAAGGTGGAAATGGCCGATCATAAAATGACCGTAAGTTTTCAACATTGTTACTAACGCTGGTTTTTACCCTTTAATTCATCCAGACACCCCCCACGTAGACACACACTCAGAGATAAACACCCAACCTCCGTAAATGCAAAACTCATTTAAGCTGCTTAGCAGTAACAGATATCATTAGATTCATCGATGCATCCAAACATTCAGCACT
>VURO01001181.1:0-10975 GCA_015108175.1 Pelvicachromis taeniatus
AAATGACAGATTTAGTGATATTTTCATAAACTGTTTATTTACCAAAACAATACAAAACAGCATGGTAGCACTTTTTTTTTTTTTAACACAGCAACCTTTAAAAATGAAAGGAGACAGAGAAAGAAGAAGAAGAATAACACTTGATTCAGCTCTTTTATTTCTCTCTCTTGCTCCATCTCTCTCTCCCCCCTGCTCTTTTCTCTCTCTCTCTCGCCTGTCTCCTCTGTCACAGACTTCTCCACTTGTGATGATAAATCAGCATGGTACAACATGAAAGGAGTGACACAATTTGTTAAGAGTTTGAGGAGTTTGAGAAACTAACCTTAAGCATAAAATAAAATTCACTATTAGTAACATCACAGCACCCGCCCAGCAGTATAGAAACTCCGACATGCTAGCTAGTACGCAGTATGAGTTATTGTAAGCAACTGTAAAAAGTCAGCACAATGAAAATAAACTACAACCAAACTTGGTTTATATCTGACCCAGATAGACTGCAGTTCATAACTTCTTACCTGAAGTTCAGTTCCCCTGCCACTCGGACCGGCGGCCACCCCGGGTCTCTCCTCCTCCTGCCTCCCCTTTCCCCCATCCACCTGCTGGCCTCCACCTCTTGCTCATGTTGTTAAATCAGTGCAAGCTCCGCCATAGCCATCACCAAACAATTCAGTTATTTTTACACATTTGGCAGCATCTGCCTGAAGGGCTTGTTTCTTTTGGCCCTAATTTTTTCTGCACCTCCTTTTTTTGTTCTCCATTTTCTTTAGTTCGCCTATAAGATTGCTAAGCAAGGGGGAGGGTGCATCCGACCTCCTCTGCTGTAATTGGTCCAGCCCTGGGTACCAATTACAGCAGTACCCTGTACCCATAGCTGGACTGGCCATCGGTACGCAGATAAAACATTGGGGATGACAAACAGACAATCCAACGAGGGCCATAGGGAAACGCACACCACATACACATACAGAGGGAAATGATGAAATGGCATACAGGAGGGGAACACAGACCAGACAGGGAGGAAGCAAAACAGAATGCATTGACATAGGATACAGACTGTCAAAGTAAAACAGGAAACTAACTCAGAGACACGGCCTTGACAAGGGGAGACAGTGCAAACATGGAACACAGAGACAGAAACCAAAAAACTAAAAAACACTGAAATCAAAATGTTCTAAATAAGACAAACGAAAAGACTATTAATAATCAACAACACAAAACTCTGAGTCAATGACCCAGAACCGTGACAATAGTCTGATTGTACAATTGCACAAACATCACAGTGACATCTGTGATTAAGAATAAAAAGTTGCTTGACCTGTTTTTCTTTTTGACAGAGAGTGGCAATATTTTTGTGTTAGTTTCCAGAGGCGTGATTTCTCATCGAAAGCCTCTCATTTGCATAAAGCAATTGCATTTCATGGGTGACTAGAAAACCAATGAAAGGGAAGCGTAGAAATGAGATTTTTTTTTAATATGATCATTGTGTGTTGCATGATGAGCTTATTTACACAAACTGCTGGACAGTCAAAAAGCATGTGACATTCCACATGCTAGGAATGGTGACAGGGTGAGTAGTTCTACTTAACAAGAAAAAGGTTCTGACTTTGAATTTGCTGGTCATCTGAAGAGTTCATAGAAGTGCTGAGGAACAAATGCATTATTTTATGGCCTAAAAATTTTAAAACGTGAATAAAAGCAAAGACTGAAGTCATTACACTTGGACCCAGTGTCATGTGAGGGTTTGTGGCCGGCAGTTGGTGGACCCAAACTGCAGACACAGAGACAGATTCTGAACGTACAAAGCTTAATGTCTGGAGCTCAGGAAACTTTTCTCAGTTTTTTTACTGGGAAAGGCTCAGTAAAAAAATCAGTCCATTTTAAATCAAATACTTACTAAAGCTTTCTAAGGTCAAGCCCTTGTGTTCCTTCAAGGTCCTATGTGTTTCAAATAGAAGACTTAAGAACAGGGACGATAGAGCTTTCTCATGTTGGTTTTGTTATACCGCAAATGTGTCTAAATGTGTCAAATGTGACACAATTCTGTCCAGACAGGGAGAGGAGAGTGAGGGGTTTTCACCTATTCCCAGACACTCTCCTCTGTGTAGCCCTCCAAGATACTGATTGTAAATGGTAAATGGACTGATTCTTATATAGCGCTTTTCTACTCTCCCGGAGTACTCAAAGCGCTCTATACAACACCCACATTCACCCAATCACGCGCATTCATACAAGCACTTTTTTTATGTACTTAGTGCTCTAACTAACATTCATACACAGTCATACTCCGACGGATGCATCGGAGAGCAACTTGGGGTTAATATCTTGCCCAAGGATATTTGGCATGCAGACTGGGGGAGCCAGGGATCGAACCACCAACCTTCCGATCAGTAGATGACCTGCTCTACCACCTGAGCTACAGCCACCCATTGTGTGTTGATGGAAGCGGATGGCATAAATGGCCGTCGAATGTTGACTGGTTGACAAGTGTATATGTACAATATATAAAGAATATAGCAGGCGGCGATAGCAGAGCTCACCAGTAATGGGAGAACAGTAAAAGAATCTTCAAAGATTAAAAAAAATAACATAGCTTCAATGTTGCTTCTATATCAGTATCATATACTTTCAGTCCTCAGTGTCCTTTGGCTGGTTAACTGATCAACAACAGCACAAACAAGAAAAAACAGACTGGTTGTACCACAATATGCGCTGGCACACTAAAGAAATTGTTCATTAATAGGTTAAAAAATGCAAACAAAACAGGACCAAATCCAATCCATGGAAAACCTCCCTGAAACCCAACATCCTGGTTACAGTCATCACATTGCATCACTAGGTTATGTCATTCCTTTAGAGCTTTAACTTACAGTACATAAGTGGATGCCTTGTTTGAAAGTTTCAACTGCTTTAGAGAAAAGCTGTTAGAAAAAAGTCCCATGCTGACACACAAAACAATAAGAGAGTGTGCCAAATGCTGGCATACAAATTTATTAATATATTCATTAAAAGATTTATCCTTCCTAGGACCAAACCACTTTTGAAAGGCAAACAGAAAGATGTGCATCTTTTACTACTCTAGCGCTGTGATGTGATGTCTGCATTTGTCTTGAGTTAAAACTACACATGGAAAATCTTATTTAGCTGTCATAAAGGAGGCTAAAGGTTATTAATGTGACAAAATTCATATTCCGTACGGATATCTCTAAATGGTTCATAAAAAGCCAAGCACGTTTGTCAACCACTTTTATGTGTAATGCACAAAGGATGAGACCTTGCTTTCCACACTTGATACAGCATCAAGTGTTGTGACAGCAGCCTTGTATTTACTGAAGCCCGGCACACACCTGATTGCTCAAGCAGACAGAAGAACAGCTCAATAATGAAAGTTGGAGGGAGCTTTTTTTCTGACCTTTCTTAACAGCTATCGTCTGTTAAACTCAACTACACATAATTACATTAAAGAACATCCCAGAGGATAATAAGCTTGAGATAATCATTAATCATTCTCACTTTGTTCCACACACTCTGCATGCTGTACCTGAAATGAGGCGAACAGAGAAAATAAAGCATTTATTGAGGAATTTTTCATGTATTGTTTTTTTTAATATATATTTTGTTTACATATAGTTGTAATAAAGATGTCTATTTTTCCATGTTGATGGACAAAATTGTTATCATCTTTGGTG
This sequence comes from Pelvicachromis taeniatus, assembly GCA_015108175.1. Lineage (NCBI taxonomy): Eukaryota > Metazoa > Chordata > Actinopteri > Cichliformes > Cichlidae > Pelvicachromis > Pelvicachromis taeniatus. Next base: position 3,687 of record VURO01001181.1, read on the forward strand.
TCAGTGCTAACTGACACCAAAAATGGAACTGACTCCAATCCTAACAATTTTGTAAGGAATGTATTTAAGTATGGACTTTATTTCCTGTCAGAAGCACATATGTAAAACTGGGAGGTATTGCCATGGCAACCAAGAAAATATAGTTGTTTTTTTTTTTTGTTTTGTTTTTTGTGTGTGTCCCATTTGGATCTTTACCTATCAGAATTATTGTCTGAAGGTCAGGAAAGATGCCCAACGGATTTTATTCTATCAAAAGGACCATCGCGGTTTTGCCTTAGTGATCCATTTGATTGACCTTTGTTATTATTTATTTATTTAATTTTCATTTGTTACAGACATGACATGATTGGGGGACAGGAAAAGGAGAGAGAGAAAGAAAATATAGTTTTAAAAGATGTGGCTGTTATGTCCAGCTTACTCAAGTGGACTCCTGTCCAACAAGAGCATTAGGAGAGTGGAATAGTCTTAAACGGTCTGTATTTGAGTATTGTGGTAAATAAAAGATTGTGTCAGCAAGGTGACAAGGGACATGTGGAAAGAATCTTTCCACATGTCCTAGGGAGGACATGTTCTGAGGGAGAGAGAAATCCATACTAAGTTTTCCACAAGTTTTCACAAAGAATCTTCCCATAAGTGATCGGTGTGAACAGAGGTAGGATGCCTACTCATGAACTCTTTGTTATTCAGTGCCGGAGCTTGGTCAGTCACCACTGGTCTGGGTTCACGAAAGAAAAGGAGCCACTGGAGGCTGAGCAGGCAGGCGGTTATGGAAGGAAGCTGGCGAGGTCTGAATGGCACAATTTTGTCTTTTTTTTAAAGCTATTTCTTTCACTTACTGTTGGTTGAAGGAGAGTAACCAAACACAATTTCATTGTTTCTACAGGGACAAATAAAGAATCGCAATCTTAATCTAATATGGATTTTGTTCTGAGATGTGAATCATGCAAATCCAGCGCTGATAGAGCATGCCATTTTCAAACTTGGTATTGTATTAAGCTAGGAGCATCCCACTTGTTTTAATTCATAGTAGTACATAGCATTCATAGTACATTTATAGGAAATGCTATTATGTGCCTGCTCAGTACATTAAATCCACGGCCCACACCAACCTCACACTGATCACATACTCCTGCTGAACATTAAAAATCACACTCAAATGAGTAACCTATTCCAACTTCTATAAGAAATGGGACAAATCAGGCTTCTATTTTTTGATTTCATGTTATATATATTTGCGGATTTATTGGACAAATTGAAACCAGTGACATTCAAACTACAAGTTCGCTGTCCAGACCTCTCATCTGCAGTTACGCCTACCCCTCAGTTTTCTCACTTATCTTTTCTGCAAGTGCAGGCTATTACAGCTGGCTAAAATCGTCCCTGAAATGATTTCCATGCAAGATTCTGTTGGGTTGCTATGGGAATGAAAGGTGAAAAATTCATGGTGCGGCCACGATCATCCCCTGACCTCAACAATGCAAGAGTCTGTGGAGGCTCATTATAAGGAATATCAATGAAGGTTGGTGGCAGCATTCTTCTCAAATTGTCATTAACCTTTAGCTAATTGTGTATGAAAAAGAAAACAATAATGGCATCTGATGGGCTAACAGTTTTGGTATACAGCATACAGAGCTTGTTGTTCATGAGGAAGCAAATACAGAATATAATCTTGGCCTTTATCATCTCAGAATGGCATCAAAGTGAGGCTTTGTTAAAAGAGACCTGATGCTTTATGACAGATAAAAGGATTTGTGTTTTTTGTAGTTTAGGCATATGCAGAGGACGATAACTGGTAAACAGACTGATTCTTATATAGCGCTCATTCACACAGGCACTGTCTTCTGTATAGACAGTATTTGTACTGTCTGTGCCTGACAGTACAAGTACTTTCATTTAACATTCATGCTCTGATGGGGTGGCTGTAGCCAGGCCATCTACTGATCGGAAGGTTGGTGGTTCGATCCCTGGCTCCCTCTAGTCTGCATGCCAAATATCCTTGGGCAAGATATTAACCCCAAGTTGCTCTCCGATGCATCTGTCAGAGTATGAATGTGTACGAATGTATTAGATAGTGCACTAAAAAAAAATAATGCTTGTATGAATGCGCGTGATTGGGTGAATGTGGGTGTTGTATAGAGCGCTTTGAGTACTCCGGGAGAGTAGAAAAGCGCTATATAAGAATCAGTCCATTTACCATGATTGCATCAGGGTTCAGTATCAATTTAATGCACTTTTATGTAACCAAAATAAGCAAACAAAAGATAAGGGGGTTGTTGCTCTAAATGAGAGGTTTTGTGAATGTTTTCTGGGTCAGAGTAACCTGCCCTTTTCATGCTTAACATACACAGCTGCTATATCTGCAAGGACACACTAAATGATTGGCCACTGCAAACACCCGTATGTGATCACTGTATTTATACAGATGAAAGCACAGGCAATTAATGGAGCTGGTATCCATGGGGTAGAGGTGAAAATATCATGGAAAAAAGTAAATACCCTTTTGGGTTTCAGGGAAGGTCAGTGTGGAGGTGAGCCATTGCTATGCACAAAGCGCCTCTTGGTTTTTAATTAACTGAAACTGCACTGGAACGCGCTGTGCATTGAAACCCTGGCCCAACCTCCTCGCCTCCTCCACCATCATCAGGGAAGAATGATGCAATTCCTGCAATTTTATGATCCACTGAATGCAATTACTGGACCTGTCAGTGTTTTGGGTGGGGGGATTTTGCCTGTGATGTATGCACCATGCAGACTCAGCCTCTGATAGGCTGTCTCTTTGCCACACATTGCCACCCTGCCCATGGTAAAAGTCAGCAATATGTGGAAATACATCATGTGCACTATGTGTGAATGTTTTTTTGTACGGTAGCTCCAGATTGCATTTCTGCAATAGTAGTGAGGCAAAGATGTTCTTTAATGATAGTGATGTTAGCAGGAAACATCGATCTGAAAAATCCTTTTTTTTGGTTGTTACATCAATTGACTCTCAATTCTCTTGGGACATCATTTACCAGTGAAGGTGTGATGGACCAGCTCACTTGTATGGCATCGGTACTGGACTGTTGTGATGATGATCTGAATGGAGAGGGTTTTGATTAATCCACCAACCTATAGTTCAACCATTCTCTAAGGTTATGAGCATTGGGTAGAGTCTGGAAGAATAAAGCAGCTGAAATTAATACATTTTCACTGTAGGGTGGCTGAGGTCAACCTTAGCGATAGGGTGAAGAGAATTTTTAAACCAGTTTACAATACTGCTACTGTACATTCAGTGGTGTGAAAACGTGTTTGTGTCACGGTCGGCGAGTGCAGACCGTGGGGCTGTGAGGAAATAGGACCCAAATGCAGGACTGTACGGTGACAACAGTGCATTTATGTATGTTACACACTTGAAGGAAGACAATGTTCATCCAGGTGCACATTGGAGTTTATTGCGCTGAAACACAGCAAAACAGTTCTGCGTTACTGATGGCTGCCATTACAATAACTGCCCTGCGTTACTTCTGTGAGATTACATGCAATGACCCTCTAGTAATCAGCCTTTAGCACACAGAGAAAATGACAGACAATAAACCAGTAAACAATAGACAACATAAGATGTACTGGCTGGTCTACCAAAACATTTCCTATACCTTTAAGTGAAACCAGCAGTTTTGTTTCATATTTCTGATGGAACAACACAGTTACACAATCTAATGCAGGAGGCTAACATCACTTAGCTAGCACACAAACGTTACCCACAGATAACGTGAATCAACGATCTTATTCGGTCACCTTATAAACAAGCTTATAAACAAGGATGGTAAATGGGCTGATTCTTATATAGCGCTTTTCTACTCTCCCAGAGTACTCAAAGCGCTCCATACAACAACCACATTCACCCAATCACACCCATTCATACAAGCACTAATTTCTTTTTTAGTGCTCTATCTAATACATTCATACACTTTCATACTCCGACGGATGCATCAGAGAGCAACTTGGGCATATCAAACCACTAACCTTCCGATCAGTAGTTGCCCTGCTCTACCACCTGAGCTACAGCCACCCCATCCCCAAGGATTACACTCCTTGGGGATTTACATGTTAAATAAGTATCAACTTTACAGAAATGTATGTAGTGCTCATATATTGCTCTCCGGACACACACACAGACAGAGGACAGCAGCATCATATATACAAACACCACATTACAAGCATAACACATAATCAAGTCCACGCTGCTCATGGACTCTGGGTCATCAGACCCAGGACGTGGATGACGTGCTGGACGTGGACGCCATGCTGGATGTGGACCGGGTGGTGGCGTGGCAGCCGGAGAACCAGGCGTGACCGGACCAAATGACATGATGAGCGGGTCCCCGTGGCGGCGTGTAGACCAGCGCGCAAACCTCCGCATCGGACAGAGCAGGTCCCCCTGCCGGCGCCACGGCTGCAGGTGGTGGAGAGGATGCCGGCATAGCAACTGCAGGCAGCAAAGCAGGAATTGGTGTGGCCACTGCTGACAGGTGAGTGGGTGTGGAGACCTCAGACTGAGGCAATGCTAATTGTAGCTGCACAGGGGACAACAGGAACTCATCAAAAAACACCACCTGCATGAGTCTCCTGTGTGGGTTGGCAACGTGGATTATGTCCCGGCAGTAAATCCACAGCCGTGCAAGCCAATCCCCCTCCGAAGCGAAAGCTGAGTCCACTGGGTCCATAGTGGCGGGATTATTCTGTCACGGTTGGCGAGGGCAGACGGTGGGGGTGTGGGGAAATAGGACCCAAATGAAGGACTGTACGGTGACAACACTGCGTTTATTTACATTGCGGTAAATCAAACATCACAATAAATCCCCGTGTGTTCCCGATTCCTCCCGGTGACTCGTGCTCCATGTCTCCGCTCCTGTTATTCTTGTCCCTGCTGCCCTCTCGTTCCCGCACTCCTGCTGAGAAAAATCCAGACAGGCAGCCGTTAGCTCACACCCAAACCACGACAGACAACACTTGCAGACAACCATAACACACTGACGGGTACGCAATAATCCCACATTGGTGGAAGTTCAGCCATTCTCTTAAATGGCTCCCCCAACAATCAGCTGATCAGCAGCATTGGTTTGTCGTCGTCCTTTGGTGTGGCCCACCTCTTGGCATGACACGCCCACCAGGCATGAGGTTGCCTGTAGGCCAACTCTCCGGACACACATACAGACAGAAAACAGCAGCCCCATATATACAAACACCACAGTACAAGCATAACACATAATCAAGTCTACACATCGACTCTAGGTCATCAGACCCAGGTCCCTGACAGTTTGCTCTTTTCCTGATTTCCTATTTTTATTTTTTTCATACTTAAATGTTTCACATCATTAAACAAATGTGAATATTAGACAAAGATAACCATCAGTGTTAGCAAGTGATAACTTGGATCAAATAATTTAGGCACAACATTGGTCGCCAATTACAAGACAGCCTTTTCAAAATCAGGACAGGCACCAAACTATGAGATGCAATCAAAGGGCTGTTATTCAAGCACCCAGAAATATATATATATATATATATATACATATTTTGAGCTCACTCAAATAAGAAAGACTGAAAAAGTGTAATACATTTACATTTTTAAGTTGTTTGTTTAATGCTATTCCCGTTGTCTACCACAGAGGCAAACAAGTTCCTGTGGCTTCCTGAACTGTATGAAATGTTAACTTCACGTAAGACAATTTGCCTGTAGTGGAGACAACTGTCCAATGATTTTTTAATGATTTAAAATACATTTTAAGATTTTAAAAAGTTGCTTGTGTCATGTGTTTTCTCTGGTACAGTTGGCCTTCATATTGGAAGTTCCTCATGTCCTACAAAATATATATATTTTTTTATGTTTGTTAGAATTCTATTTTAAAAGAAAACAAGATTCTCTGCTGAGTGGATGACATACATCACATCCTGCATGGGTTGATTATTTAACATTACATTTGCAGTTTGATGATCAAAGAGAACTGAGTGATGGCATCATCCTTAGAGGTTCAGAAGGGTATAAATAGGAGCATAGTGTGTTCTCAGTATTACCGCTGTCCAACCTAAGAGGGATGCAGAAAAACCCAAACCCTAGAGGGAAAAACTGGGCACCAAATAAGGGGACAAATAAGGAACAAAATATGGAGGGCTTTGGCAACATAAATAAAATCCCCACTTTATACCCAATGATGGGGCATGACAACCAGAGCCCAGTCTTGACTTTATACCCAATGATGGGCTGTCACAACCAGAGCCCAATTCGGACTTTAAACTGAATGATGGTATACCTCCATCTAACACGAGAGACGAGATTGCTGCACCGCTCACCCTCAGGCACCCTCCCTGGGCCTGGCTCCAGGGCGGGGCCCCGGTAACCCTATGCCGTGCTGAGTAAACTGTTTCCTTGATGGTCTTCTCATAGGGGTCTTCTGAATCACTCTTTGTCTGTTCCCTCACCCAGGACCAATTTGGCATGGGAGACCCTACCAGGGGGCAAAAGGCCCCCAGACAACATAGCCCCTGGGATCCCTGGGACAGACAAACTCCTCCACCACAATAAGGTAGCGATTTGCAGAGGGGTCTAATCAGCTACCCCGTGGGGGGAATTTCCAGAGCCGGCAGGTGTCCTGCTCACTTTATTTGGTTGAAATGAAAGACATTCATCCATCCATCCATCTTCTGCCGCTTATCCAGGGCCGGGTCGCGGGGGCAGCAGCCCAAGCAGAGAAGCCCAGACCTCCCTCTCCCCAGCCACCTCTTCCAGCTCATCCGGGGGAACACCAAGGCGTTCCCAGGCCAGCCGAGAGATATAATCTCTCCAGCGTGTCCTGGGTCTGCCCTGCCGTTCTTTCGGTCACTACCCACAGCTCGTGACCATAGGTGAGGGTAGGGATGAAGATCGACCGGTAAATTGAGAGCTTCGCTTTTACACTCAGCTCTCTCTTCACCACAACAGACCGATGCAGCGTCCGCATTACTGCAGCCGCAGCACCGATCCGTCTGTCGATCTCCCGCTCCCTTCTCCCATCACTCGTGAACAAGACCCCGAGATACTTAAACTCTTCCACTTGGGGCAAGGACTCGTCCCTGACCCGGAGTGGGCACTCCACCCTTTTCCGGCTGAGGACCATGCCCTCGGATTTGGAGGTGCTGATTCTCATTCCCACTGCTTCACACTCGGCTGCGAACTGTTCCAAGGCGAGCTGGAGGCCATCACTCGATGAAGCCAACAGAACCACATCATCTGCAAAAAGCAGAGATGAGATTCTGAGGCCACCCAAGCGAAA
>VURO01001182.1:0-16815 GCA_015108175.1 Pelvicachromis taeniatus
TAGTAATCAGAACAAAGAAATCCAGTCGAAATAAATACATGCAGGCCTTTAATAAAAAGGCCCCCTTTAGATTTGTCCTTCTACAGACTAAATTCGTGAATTTCTTGGTTAAATAGCCACAGTAGAGCCCACATAAAACACATGTACATTTGTCCACTTGTTCATTTTAACTTCAGTGTTTTTTTTTATATGCCAGAAAGCCAAGTTCAACTGGGATCCAGAGACGGTGGGAATGATTCACGGATCTTTTTTCTGGGGCTATATCGTGACACAAATCCCGGGAGGATATATATCCTCCAGGCTGGCAGCGAACAGGTAGGCGGCACCTCCCCTGACTTATCATAAATACAACACAGCTCAGTCGGAAGATTTTCGTGATTTGGTGATAAGTATTAAAAGAAATCATTGAACAGTGGCGTGACTTTCAATTGCTGTTACTCCCACTGTCTATTCATTTTTTATCAACAGTGAGAAAACAAAAAAAAAACAACCGTGCAAGCGGTTAGTGGAATAAATTCACCTCCCATTAAAAATAATAATAATAAAAAAAAATCAAATACAGCCAAAACCAGGCATAAAAATATCCGTGTCTGAACTGTGAAACGAATGAGCAGGTGTCGGTTATATGCAGAGCATCGCTGCACAAAGGGAGCAGACAGTCTGCAGATCTGAAGTGATGCAGAGCTGCAGGGAGGGCACCGGGCTGGCAGGCCTGCAGCCCCCGGTGTCAGGGCTTTCTGCCACCTGTTAATGAGCTCCCTAGGGGGAGCCGGGTCTAATCTGTCGCTCTCTCAAGGCATGGATACCAGACCCGGTCCTGTCGCCAAAGGCTTTAATTCACATGAGCACTGCCAAATGCGTCAGTCATTATAATTACGTTAAACTGCTGAGACTATAAGCTGTAATAACAAAAACACGGTACACATTTTTGTGGACTGACGATGATATAGTACCAAACATTTCTCATCCAATCATTTTGCTCACATAAAACGGAAAGTTATCTTTTTTTTTTTAATCACATTTCTTATTATATTCTTATTTAGGGCCCGTGACTTTTACAGTATTATTCCCTGCAGTCTGTTTTTTGTGTGACTGACACGAGGATGTAAGCGAATCAATCGGTCTCGTGCCCAACACTAGTCTCCACCGGATTAGGGCTTGCACCCCCGCGTGCGGAGGAGAGGGGCGGGGGAGGGGGGACGTGACAAAAATGAGAAATAGCTGTGTGTTCGGCCTTGCTCTACTTGCTCACCTGCTCCCTCCTAAAAAAGATGGGAAAACATGGCCTATCTATATAATAAAAATAAAATAAAATAGCGATAATAAAAGTATTCCTCTGACAGGCTCTACGGCCTTCTGTGTAAGCTTTAATATTTAAGAATAAAAAGTGCTAAGGCTAAATTTAATAATTAGCCTGCATGAATCTTATTGTCCCCCGAGTTATAATGCAGAGCAGTCATCTGTTAATTGTCCTCTTCTCTCTCGGTCAGCGTCAAAACTAAAATTAAACGCCTTTCTTCAGTAGAAACACGTCTCCAGCTGTACTAAAGCGAAAACGGTTGCTAAGCGACACGTGACGTGGTCATTTACGGGGCGTTGCTGCTTCAAATATTCATTTGCATGACATCAACCGAGCGCGTGTAAGGCAGAGCCAATCAAATTCGAGGACCGGCGAACAGACCCGCGTCCACAAGTCTCCTCAGGTGCAGTGATGGTGTAAAGCCGCGTCGGGTTAAAAATGGAAGATTTCTGCTTTTTCCACCGAAACGAAATGAAAACAAAGAGATTTAAATAATCACTGGAAGTAAAACATTCTATTTTTTGCTTTGTTTTATGGATTTTCTTTAGTAAAAATGTTTGAATAAAATCTGCAATGTTCACCCAAAAAGCAAGCTCTCGACTGTTGTACTATTGTGATCCTTGGAACAATAAAATGTGTTGTCATACATTCAGCAGAGTTAATAATGAGGCGATTATCGCTATGCATGAAATTTTAAACGCTGATCATTGTGATATTTTCAGGGTATTTGGTGCAGCCATCGTCCTCACCTCCACTCTCAACATGTTCATTCCCTCGGCTGCCCGAGTGCACTATGGGTGTGTCATATTTGTCAGAATATTACAAGGACTGGTGGAGGTAAGACACTGTCCGACGCTGTCTACACATATATATATTTTTTATTGTGTCCATGAATAAAAATTAGCAATGAATTTATTCGCATCAGAACTTAAAGGCGTCAGTGTCTAAAGTTTGTGTTATTATTGGAGCATTTGCGAAGGGGCTCACTGTATAATTTTAGTTCCGGAGAGAATAAAGAGTGTGGCATGCAGTTCGATGAAATGCGAGATGCACTGTATTGATCCAGTCCACTCCAACTGGTTTCATGGCTTTGTCCAGCTCATTTTTCTTTCTTTTATTGTGACATTTTGTATCCTGGATACCAACAACAGTAAAGTGATCCTGCAGAGATGGATGATGAGGAAAATGTTGATTTGCAATGGGATATCAATCCTCCTGGCTTTGTAGTGAAATTAGACACTCATGTTGGTGAACTATACCTGTTGGATTAAAACACGTGGAGGGCTTATAAGGCAGTTCTCACATAGGCTATAAAGTCTATTGCAATATTTAATAACATACAATGATACAGCTGTTCCTGGCCATGTAGACATGTGGTAATATACACAGTTAATTTCCTTAAAGACCAGCGGGCCCTACTGTAAGGAAGTCTGCAGACTGGATTTAAAATGAGTGAAGTTTGTTCAAATTAGAGGCTGATTAGTATTTAATGTCTGCAGACCTGTTTTGCTTCATGAACAGCTCATCGGGTCATCACGGCACTGAGCTGTTTGTTCATGGTAATTACAAGGGCGAAAATGTTAATTTTGATTACTTATGACATGTCTACTGGTTCAGATTCAAGTCTAACTGGGGTTTCCAGATGGACCTTTAACATGTCCTAAACCTGAAAATATCTGTATTCATCTACAAATTACATCTGTATAATATTTTACATATGGTTTATTCTTGAAATCCTGAAAGCCCATCCTGATATAATAGTATTCATAGAGTAGCCTACAAAACAAGTGCAAGCTAATGCAAAATGGCTCTACAATTGTGCCATTGTTTAAATCTTGCAAGAATTGTCACACAGAGCATTTAGATTGGCTACATTTATATAATCCTTCTGACTTCTGGGACACCGGAGTACATGCTTTTCTATAACAACAATAGACGAACAGGCCAAAGCGCTGACTGCACTGATGATTATTGTTTTACTGTAATAAATGAATACAGAGTGTTGCTGTGTGTGGTTGGTTTTAGGGAGTGACCTACCCAGCCTGTCATGGGATCTGGAGTAAATGGGCACCGCCATTAGAAAGAAGTCGTCTGGCCACCATCTCATTCTGTGGTAAATAATTTGTGTCTGTTTCTCCTTCTAGGTTCAGAAATGAGTTGTAAACTTTGCTTTACCTTTGATGGTGTCTGTCCTTGCAAGCACTGAATCCCTTTCTCCTCGCCAGGCTCTTATGCTGGTGCTGTGATTGCGATGCCTCTGGCTGGGGTCTTGGTTCAGTATACAGGATGGTCCTCAGTGTTTTATGTCTACGGTAAGACTCATCAGTGAGGGCCTGCATGGGATAGGCATGCATAACAATGCACACAAGAACTGGAGATGAATTTTTATATGTTAAAAATATATATAGGTTATAAATGTAACTGTTTTTAAGCTTGGCTAAAACCTAAGAGACTTCAGTGAAAGTCAAATGGATTTAGCCAGGCAGACTGTGTATTGATTTTTCCCCCCTGATGTTTTGGTGTGTCAATAAATAACCCCCCTGTCTTTCTCTGTGGACTGGATACAGTTAGCTTTCCTGTCTGGCTTTTATTCTCTCAGGCGTTTTAGAAAGATCAGGCTGCCAGAGTCTCTGCATGTGCTTACTGCTGAGATCAAAATTAGTTGCAAAGCTTCTTCTGTACAGTTCTGACTTGTAATTTGTCCATACAAACAGGATGCTTTGGCATCTTCTGGTATATGTTCTGGATCTTGGTGTCTTATGAGAGCCCTGCTGAACATCCAACCATCACTGATGAGGAACGCTGCTACATTGAAGAGAGCATTGGAGAGAGTGCCAAGCTAACAGGACCTGCAGAGGTGAGGGGAAACCATCACCTGGGCCTAATTAACTTCACAATATACTCTGTTTTCAGCCCTTTGTTTTGTAAGAAGCATTTCAAAAATATTAACACAGTTCCAGAAACTGGGCAAAGCTTTATGTGAACAAAACCATCCTTTTTCTTAATCTATTCCAGAAATTCAAGACACCCTGGAGGAAGTTCTTCACCTCTATGCCTGTCTATGCAATTATTGTGGCCAACTTCTGCAGGAGCTGGACATTTTACCTGCTGCTGATTAGCCAGCCTGCATATTTTGAAGAAGTGTTTGGTTTTGAGATAAGCAAGGTGAGCATACAAAAAATGTCATAAGACAACAACAGAAATAGAGACATGACAGATTAAAGCCATAAAGAAAACCCTCACCACTCAGATTAAGCCTCTTTAAAGCTGAGAGTGACCCTTTGCTCTTGGACAGATTCATTGATTTATTATGAGAATCAGTGTGAGTGCAGCTGGTGGCCAATAGTTCTCTCTCATGAAGTCATACACATCATAACAAAGTGATGCAATATACTATTCCACTATACGCTCATCTTTTAAGAAGGCCTGTGTTAACTTTTACAGATGATGGAATAAAAAACCCCCCGCATGAATACAACTTTAACTTCAACAGGTTTAAATTTTAAAATCAAAATGCACTATAGTTGTTTTACATATTGCACAGAATCTCTTAGAGAATGGATGTCAAGCTCATTTTACATTAAGGGCCACATACAATCCACTTTAATCATAAATGGGTGAGTGAAAAGTTTAATTATATGTTTAATTACATATTCAATCCCTGTGATATATTAATATAATATAAAGAGGTGCAATTTCAACAGCATATGTCAGTTTTTTATATGATAAATGTGTAATGGAAGGTCAATGCCAGGAATGTTCTGTAGTTTTAAAACATAGTATTTTCGTCAATTGATGACAATTGTATTTGTTTCTAACTGAAATTTCTATATTAGACAGTAAAAAACTAGATCTTGGTAATTGTATTTTTTATCTTTTAATTAACTACTTTGGTGGTCATGAATGGCTGTGGGGAGATCTTTATCAACAGAAAAAGCTGTAAAATTTAGAAATATACAGTTAAAAGTCCAAAAATGTATGCCTTGCATCTTATTTTAGTGACTTTCAAATTAGAAGTTTGTTCTTTGCTCTAGACGACCAACATATGCCCAAAGTGTGCTTGAGTGTGATCCTTATTAACTGCACATTTCCCCCAAACATTCATTTAACAAAGCATGAAAAAATGCATTAGAAATTGGCATATTTCCTCTTTTCTGCTTAGCTGCTTTGAATAAGTGAGAAAATACAAATAATGAAAAATACAAATATAGAATCTCCTAAATTGTGGCGACTTTTAAAAATTAAGGGAGGAACATCTTCTTCAGTATAAAGCTCCATCTATTATACTGGCATTCAGCTGTGCATCTAATTTAGTTGATTTTATGTATGTGACTTTAGGTCGGCGCACTTTCTGCCCTCCCACACTTGGTGATGACCATCATTGTGCCCTTTGGTGGCCAGCTGGCCGACTACCTGCGCAGCAGGAACATCCTGACAACTACCACTGTCAGGAAAATCATGAACTGTGGAGGTGAGAAGTCTGAACGGAGGATGAAATCAAACATTTCCACACCTCTCTTTGCACGGCTGCAGGGTGTTACTTTGATGGTGTCAGATCCATAGTGCTGTTTTTAAGGTGCTCTTAACGGCCAGCTGGGCTGCAGAGACGGTTTTGTTTATATTTTTTTTGTAAAAATCTATCTGTTCAATACTTTAGTACACGGGTTGACTCACTGATTGTGACTGTGCATTGATTTTATATCTGTCACTTATGTAATTGAGTGCAGAGCATGTATCACGCTTAATTCAATTGGCACCACAATGACCAACTGCCCGTGGGCTTTGTCTGTGCTTGTGTGTGTGACACTACTGTCTCTCCCTGCCAGGATTTGGCATGGAGGCCACATTGCTACTGGTGGTAGGATATTCCCACAGCAAAGGGGTGGCAATCTCCTTCCTTGTGCTTGCAGTGGGCTTCAGTGGATTTGCTATATCAGGTTAGTAGGAGTAAAAAGATCAGAATATATGTGGTAGAAAACAAGATATAAATTAAAAGTGACTGAATAATGTAATCACTGTTTAGATGTAGTTGTAGTTCATTTAATGTTTAATTGGGTAACAAGCTAGACTTACAAAGAAAGTGTGCAATTTTTTAACATTAATACAGCAGCAATCAGCTGCACTGTATGGACAAATGTATCTAAATGTAGTTAATCCTTCATTTCAGGTATTTTTATTTGTTTGCATTTTATGTAACCACAAAGTCCCTTCAGATTAATATCTCTTTTTTACAGGCGAGTCCTTGCCAAGAGGGCCCAACATTACAATGTTACAGTGTTTCATATTAAATATCAAATAAAACATCAAAATACATAAAACAAGTCATAAGTCAAAGACAAGCCGATGAACTCTCCCTGAACTCTCCCAGGGAGATAAAACCATTCAGCTTCAATGTGCTCTGAAGATTATTCCATGACCAAGGTGCAAAGTAAGAGAACGTTGTTCTACTAAGTTCAGACCAGTTCAACCCAGTTACTACAGGGGTATAAAATCAGCCATGCAGTCCGCTTTAAAAGTGAAAGACTGGGTCATTCTAAAGTGCTCACTGAGCCAAGCACGGTACTGTAATATAACCTTACCCCAGCAAAAAGTCAGTTTATGAAATTTATTCCCTCCTAGTTCTTCCATGCACAACTGTTGAGTGGGATTATTGCAAAGTGGAAGTGTTTAGGAACCACAGCAACTGAGCCACAAAGTGTCAGACCACATAAAGTTACACAGTGGTGTTGACAACTTAGTATGTGCTCTTTTGAGGCACATCATCAAGTCCATCCGTTTATTCAAGGGGATGTTAATTATATTAATAATAAAATCCAATATTAGGTATTTGCCACTGCGTCAACAGCTTTAATGGCAAATAAAAATAAAATCCTAAACAAGAAACGAGCAAAAAACACTCTGTAAGTTCACTGATTGCAACACACGTGCTTAGAACATCAAAAAGACAACAAACAGCTAACTCGAGCTTAATCGGGCAGAATGCAAAAGAATCATTAATGATTTGCTTTGATAACAGAAGAAATATATTTTAAAACTGCATTTTCAGGTTATCTTAGTCAGGACTCATAAATAACTACAAATAACAATTGTTAGGAAACCCCTGACAGAAAAATAAATATTCAACTGTTTTTAAATATATACCAATTCTCCGTTTACCAAATATTGGTCAGCTCCTGTAGGTATGATGTCTAGGTGGCTTGGTACTTTTTGTCTATATAACACATATACAGTAAGGATTTGATGGAGTAATTGCATGCTCAGCAGAGAACATAGTGGCACTCCCTCTGTGTGTGTTGTATTACAATTCATGTGCCATTGTTTCCACTCAGGTCAGTGTCAGAGTCTGCTCTGTGTCACATCAATCTCAAATTTCAGCTCACCCAAATTAAATCTGAAAAAAGTGGTGTTATTCTTAGTGGTAGGTGAGAATTTTGTCCGAAATAATGGTCATTCGGTTGTGGCTTTGACTTTTGGTTGAATGAGGCATAAAATAAGATGAGGTGTGGCAGATGTGCTGCTTTGTTTTGGTATTAAATGCTGTTGGTCTGTATTCTATATCGATGCTAGAGCTAGGAGACTGTTAGCATAGCACAATGAGTCAAACCAGGAGAAGCAGCATGTGTATCTTTCTCCAGTTATTTAAAAATAAAACATGCATATATGGAGCTAATTAACATATAATATAATATCTATTAAATTCATACAAAATAAAAGTGTTGAGTAATATTTCAACTATTTCTTAGCTAAGTACAGTGACTTCAAGGAGGATATTTGGACAAAAGCCTGTAAAAATTACCTTTGTGCATGGAGATTATCAATAATTAGAAAGCCGTGGAGAGTAAAAGTAGAAATTAGGTTTCATTAATGTTCCTAAACCTTTAGGTCAGCCATTCATTCAACAGCTGCTGTCATGTTTATGCTCAGTTATAGAAGCTGCAGATATCTGTGTCTATGTGCAAAATCAGTTTCTTGCCTGTTGTTCTCCAGCTTTCTCCTAGAGTGTTTAATAATTCAGTGCTAGCTGTCTCGGGAGACTTGCCAGGCAGGCAGCGTGCAGCAGCTCACGAGGACACTTACTCATTCAGCTAGTCAGAGTGGGGGAGGAGGAGTAGGACGTGTGGCGAGTTGGTGCCTATTTCTGCAACAAGATGGTCACCATTTGTGCTACTTTTATCTGTAACTGTGTCATGGTGCAGTTGCCTTTTATAGTTTACTCATAGCATTAAGCCTTTCTGTATCAAACTGGCCTTTAAATTGTGTTAACCAGGCTTGTAGTTCACAAAGATAAACATGTTCTTTTGTTTTGCTGTCAGGCTTCAACGTCAATCACCTGGATATTGCGCCGCGTTATGCCAGCATCCTGATGGGCATCTCTAATGGCGTGGGCACCTTATCTGGCATGGTGTGCCCACTGATTGTTGGTGCTATGACAAAGAACAAGGTAAGGTGTTTTCCTCCAAATGTGACAGAATCATGAAGATCATACATTTCACATGTGTGCAAAAATTAATAAATGACTCTGAAGTTTACTTTAGGTTTCCCTGTTTGACATTAAAAAACATACAGCAAACCTTTAATTAATAGTTTTATTTCAGTTTTATTTATACAAGAACAAAATCACATAACAGTTACCTCGAGGCATTTAGTCTTCTAAGGTAAAGACAATAATAATAAGAGAGATATGGCCTAAATGTACATGTAGTGACCTTGTAGTTTTTTACACATAGCTATATGAGTACACTGTATACGTAAGTATTAATATATATGAGTAACCTCTACCAATGTCTTGATTATCTATTATTTATTTAAATAAGTAAGACTAAGATCATCCCTCTGTGAGCTAGCCCACTAAAGTATAACTTATTAAATTTATAAAACTTTTTCTACATAGACTGATGTTACCAGTAATGGCTACACAGATTTACAAAGTATACACATTTTAAATATCCCCCCAATATTCTGCTACAAGGTCACAAATATTAAACAGGGTACTAGTTGGTATGATCAGCATATTTATGAGAACACAATTGTTTTCCTTCCTTCTTCAGACCAGAGAGGAGTGGCAGTATGTATTCCTCATAGCCTCCCTGGTGCATTATGGAGGCGTGATCTTCTACGGCCTCTTTGCATCAGGAGAAAAACAGCCGTGGGCTGACCCGGAACTGACCAGTGAGGAGAAGTGTGGCTTCATTGATGAGGACGAGCTGGCAGAAGAAACAGGTGACATCACTCAGAGCTACGGTGCTTTCGGAGGGCCGGCCAAGACATACGGTGCAACCACGCAGGTGAACGGAGGCTGGGCTTCCAGCTGGGAGAAGACAGAGGAGTATGTCCAGGAAGAAGCACAGGGAGGAGGCTACGGATACAGGCAGGATGAGGGATACTCCTAGACCAAACACGCATTCACTGATATATGAGTAGGTTTATTTTCCTGAGTGTCAGATTTAGTCATAAAAATATCAACAAATGATAAACAAGAAAAGCTACAATCCGTTGTCGTATTGAATGCACAAATTCTAAAGAAAAAAAAGAAAAAATTGAAAAAAAGATCAAATCAATGTTAAAATGACTAGATCATATAAAATAATTAAAGCTATTTGATTAATAGAGGTGTAACACATATCAAATTGGCAGTCTGTTAACGTATTATTATGCATATTAATAATAGATATATTTATTTGGAGTCCAACTGTGTATAAAAGTGAACATTTTCATCCCATCAGCTAAGGCTTCCTGACCACACTGAAGCCTGTAGAAGTACATAGAAGCTGACCCTTATTAATCAAATTAACAAGTCGAGTACAATGTCCTCCAAGCCAGCCATCTCAGTGTGTGAATATGTCACTGCACAATATTGTAAACAGAAACTAGACACTCTCTTGGTATAGATCGTACTGTCTCTCTCCTGAATGCGCTCACACTGGTGTGTCCTTTTTAATGCACATTATTTTTTATTTCTCATCACCAGCTTCTGTGTGTCCTGAACATGGAAGCGACCTGGTGTAGAGGCTTGAAAAGCAGCATAGTAACTTGTGATGCTCATTTAGTTACACATGCAAACGATAAAAAAAAAAGAAGTGTCCTATTCCTTTTGTGACCCTGTACTGCTGCAGTTGAGCATTTAATTTTGGCATTTGCAGCCCGACACATCTTAGCAGTGTAGTGCAGGAGTTAAGCCGATCCCATTATAATACTCAGCATCACCGCCATACCACTTAGAATGTAATTGTACCAATGCATTGTTAAAGATGTATCTAAAATAAAACATATATGAAAGAAATATTGTATGAAGTCAGATATAGATGGAACACAATAGTTGTCAATAGTTGTCATATAAGACCTTATCAAGGGTTTGTGCAATGGAAAGAGTTTGGGGACCAACCAAAACAAGTGTGAGAGCCTTACTATTATAGAACTGCAAACTTAATATTATTTAAAAAGAGAAGAATAAATAATAATTAAGAGATATTTAGACATTTTTAACAAAAGGATACATGAGGACATTTGAATGGATGCATCTATTAAGAGTTTAACACAGAGGTTTAATCAGATTTGGCTGACAGTAACTAAGCAATCCTTTACTACACAAATGTTGTAATGTTGCTCTTTTGTTCTTCAGCTGAACCCCGCACACAGAGAAATCTGTCATTTTACAAGAGCGAGAAAAATGCAGGTGCTTTAAGCGAGAAGTTAAAAAGAAAATTATAGAAGTTACAAACATTCCCCAAAAGAGTATTTGTATGTTAACATACAGTATATCTTCACTTTTCATGAGATTCAGCAAAACAGGAGATTTCTATATATATATGTATGGAAAACAAAAAGCAGCACTACAGAAAGGAGGCAGTTTATGCACTGATAAACAGTCTGAACGTCTGACTTATGAAAAGTGTTTTAGAGTCAGAATTAGACAGAAATGCAAGACAAACCAGAACCATCTGTTTGTCCTCATTCTGCACTCACACTGACGAGATCTGAACGGGGTTCATTTTGTTGATTTCCTCTCAAGTCGCCACTTCACAGTGTAGATGTGTGTGGCTGTGTATTTATGCATGGAACAAAGTGAAATGTGTAGTGTGTCCTTTTTTTTAACGTTTCTTTTTTTTCTTCCAGAGTTTTTTGTCTTTCGTCTCAGAAACTGTTACTGTCGCTTCGATTTCTTTGCACAATTTACCAAAGGTAAAGCAGAGCTGGGTTTTAGCTGGAAGTCAAACATTTTTAAGGTAGTACAGACCATCAGCAGTGAGGTTCCAGCATGTTGGACCTTCAGTGTGCAGGTGGCAATAAACATAACTCAGTGTACAAAGCAATAAATCCATAGTAACAGTTCTGGTCAGACATCATGAACACTCATTGCATAACTGTTTTTTTAAAAAGGCATTTATTAAACATGTCGTGTTTTTTGTGATAACAAATGTAGAAAATAAACACTTGTAAAGAAAAATATATTTGAAAAAAAATACACGTATAAAATATTGTACTAGAGTCCAACACAAACGTCTTCGACAACACAAAAAGTCTAAGGAGTTTGTGAAGGGGCTGCTCACCAGATGAGAATGATAAACTGAGCTCTGCCTGAGTGGCAAACGCTCTTCCTCCTCTTCTTCTTCTTCATGTTTCTAATTATTCTTTAACGTGGTCCACACTGACTTTGTGCTGTTGTTGTTCTTTCACTCTCTTTCTATCCCCCCCTCTCTTTCTTTTCTCAGCACTATGTTGGGTTAATGTCTTTCATTCAGTGGCCGGACCCCCGCTGTCTGATTACCCTCCCCTACTCTCTTGTACAACCACTAATTCAGTGTCACAATATTCATCGACATAAAGGTTGAAACTTAAACATGCGATTTTGAAAAATAGCAAATGTTGCAACCTGAAGTAGTAAGAAGTTTCCTGTTTTTGTGCCTCTGAAGTTAAAGTGTGAGTCTATGGCTTCTGTTGCTGTGTAAATTGAGAGGTTTGTTGATGTCAAAATGAAATACTCTATATCCTTTTTGATATAAAACATGATGATAAACAAATCTGTTTGTGTCTCGAGTATTTGTACTGGCAACAAAGGCGAATAAATAATGCCAAAAAATTTGGTCAACACTGAATAGCTTAATCTGATGCTGATCTAGTGAAGTAGTTTACAAAGAGTTTCTGTTTTACACATCCTGCAGGTAATGAAGCAACATCGCCTTTAACTATAGTCATGTTTCTGGCCATCTGCTGCCAATGGTTCACTTCTATGGAGTTGTATAATACTACTCAGTTGATCATTATCAGCGATTCATAAAGATCTGCAGTGACATCAGAAGCAACAATTTGTAAAAAGTAGCTTCCTGTGGGGGGAAAAAAAATCTTGGATAATTGGATTTTATTCTCAAATAAAAATGAAGCTTCTGACGCAGAAATTGAAAGAAATTAATTGTGAATTGTTGCTCTTTTTTTGTCTGCAATTATGACTTTATATAGTCGATAAAGATCAAACAATAACAAATGTATCTACACGTGTCTGTACTGAGTGTCCTGGTGGATAGCTTTGCATTTAAGCACCTTGAGGCAACTGTTGTCATGGTTTGGATCTAAATTAAAAAAAAACTGAATTGAATAGAATTGAAAATTGTCATCCAGAGATATATGTGGTGAAGATTAGAGCTTCACTTCCTGTGCTGGGTGGTGTGCTGATTAAGTTTAAGCCTTGATGCTCTGTCAGACGAGCAATATGTCAGTTGGGATGAAGTCTTAGTGTGCAATCAAACAGGGTTGAACTCCCGTATGTTTGTATGTTTTGTTTTGCACTTATAAAAAAAAGGTTTGCAGTGAAGCAGGTCTGAGAACAGAAAACATTGTATTTCCTCCCTCGGTAATATTTTTTAACAGCAGAATATAAATAAAATAAACATGTCACTGAGTTGGATCTTTTCATCTTTTTATTTAATTAACCTCTTTAACATAATTGGATTCTTTCTCATCATAGCTTCCTGTGGTAATTTCAGACAAACAATGCTATCTGCATTAGTTTTATATGATGCAGCTGTATCATTAATGAGACCTGGCATGTTGTTTTTTTACTGGTTTATTGCTTTATTTCAAGTATATGTTCATAATACCTTTCAGGTTTTTTGCAGACTTTGTTCCCCAAAAACACAAAAGAAAAACAGGAATAGTACAAAGAATTGGCTTTATCCAGGCAATCGTAACTGTAAGACTGAGATTTACTGTTCCACCAAGGCCACAGGAAGTACACAGTTAATGGCTGCCCTCCTTCCCCCTTCGGTGAAATCAATAGGGTCAGTCTCCAGTGTTCTACGAGACCTATTGACTGTTCTAACCTCTTAATGGAGATGAGAGGGAGGAGGAGCACTTATTGAGCTATTTGGAAGTGTTAAGTGCTGACTCCTTCCTCCATTCTCAAATCTACAGCGCAGATGATCGCACAAATACGACAAACTGAAACAGTGAGCCTGAGCCCGATAAAGTTCCCACCCAGAAAATTTACACAATTATGAGTTCTTACCATAAAATATTAGAAATGAGAGTGCACCCAAACCACAAATGTTCTCTGCTGAAGTAAGACATTTTAAAGATCAATAATTTAAGAGAGATAATTGCAGTAAGATAGATAGATAGATAGATAGACAGACAGACAGACAGATAGATAGATAGATAGATAGATAGATAGATAGATAGATAGATAGATAGAATAAAATTAAAATACTTGAATTAAGCATGAAATCATTCAGTCTTGTTGGTTGTACACTCTACTTCTGCTACTATTTGCTCTTTAAGGAGACTCTTTGACAACAACTACAAAAATGCTTAAGTGAATTATTATCACCCAACTGTGGTCACTGATCTATAAAAAAAAGTTCAGATCTACACTCTGTTATAACAGAAGGCAGTTATTTCAGCCGTGAATGACTTTAAGAAGAAATTAATCTGTATAGTTAGCTCATATCAGGGCTGCCAAATACACATATATGCTGGAAATGTGGATCTCTTTTTTTGGGGTATTGCTGCTTCGCTCCGAGTGTTTGACCTTGACTGTGCAGAATGACGCACTTTGTGAAACTCTGTTTTCACATTCCCGTTCTGAAGATGGAAAGTTACACTGTGTTCACACAAGTTTGCCCACTTACCTCAGAGTGTGGCACCACAAACTGGGCTAGAAGCCAATCCTCATGCAATATGTAGTTTACAAAAGTGTGATTTTGAAACATGAGTCACACAAATACTCATGATTCCAGATTTTTTTTAAATAAAGGAGTAGGTGTAAACCTGACCAAAGTCTAAAGAGGAGTTTAAAAAAACCTGCATAATTCATAAAAATTTCAGCAGATATTCATAGCCCAAGGACTCTAGGTCATGCTCAAATTTCACCTTTATGTCGCATATATATCCACACATTTGTCTTCAAATCTGTAAGTGTATCTTTAAAGTCTTTTTTCTATGGATCCATGTCTGCAGAGCAGGATATGTAAAATTCAGACCACACACTCTCCCAACATCTCTGACGTCAAACAACTCTGCAGGCACTCTGAAAAGCCCAAGGTGACACAGAGATCAGTGTTTGATTGATGCACAACTGGATCAGGCGGATTTCAAAAACATGTCTCTGTCTCTAACACCCCCCCCCTTCCCCCGGTCTCTATCTCAGTGTGCGTTATTGTGAGTCTTGCCTTGGCTCAACTCATTGCTCCCGTTAATTTGACAGGCTCAATAAACGTGTCACCATTCATCCATAAATACTATTTTCTCATAGTCAACCAGCCTGAACCGTCATCCTGCCCCCAGTACAAGCGAGGGAGATGACCCGTAACCCTTTGTCATTGTCACACCAATCACTGAAAAAAAAAAAAAAGCCAAAGCTTCTCTGCGCTGAAAAGGTAAAAGAAAAAGAAAAGTAATCACGGGAAAACCAAACCAGTCTCTCTGTCAGCATACTGATGCAAATTCTGTGTAAAAACGCGTCATCCAGAAGCCCTTTTGAGATTTAACGTTTTCATTTGCACTGTGTTTAAATACGGCATGTGGGCGCGTGTGTGTCTGACAGCATGGATGCTAAACCGAGAAAATGAGTGTGCATATGTTAAGCATCTTAAGTTGCTGCTCAAACGTGAGTTGGGGGCAGGTGCTGCTAGTGCCTCGGGGGAGCTTAGGGGGTGGGTGGGTTAGTGTCGGGGGGATGAGAGAAGCATGCCAAAATCACTTTTTAATTACTCAGGGGCCGTGCTCGTGTCATGCTCGGGCCCCTGAGAGCCTATGTGGCTCATAAATAAGCTCTGAATTTGCACAATATGCCTCCAGCACCTGTGAGCATCACATAGGATGATGAAATACTATTAGGTTTTTTATAATTCATGCAATTTTTGCATGAATGAATGAAGGTCATTTAAGCTGCAATAGGGAGACCTCGTTAGTATTTCATGAACTATAATTCATATCTCTGTTTAGTGTCACTTCTGCTATCTGTAGTCATATACGCCCACATGAGAGCTGTCCATGGTGCTCACTGAAGGACTGCTGCGTAACACAATCATGGTTGGGATCACCGAGCTGCAGAAAGATGCACATGGCAGGCAAAACACAACATAGAATCCTATCATGTTATTTGATAAGTTGAAGTTCTACACAACAGACCAGGATCAGCAGCAATTGGTTTGGAAAGGCGCAGCGGGATCCTCCTCCTGCACGAGTCAGGAAGCACGATTGGTCCCACATGCCAGCTCACAGCTGGTATATATTTAGCAGGCCACCCCTTCCTCACGCACACATGCACACCAACACCCCCTTTTTCCTAACCACACTATTGTCTCCTCCCTTTTTATACCTCCTGCCACCTTGTCAGGAAGTGCGTCATCAGCTCGTCAAGGGGGAGCCTCTGGGGCGAGGCACTCTGATATCGTCTCTCCTGCATCAGGCGTTCTTCAAGATCATACACACACACGGACGCACGTGCGCAGACACACACTGAATACACGACAATGAGATGCCGAGTTATGTGCGTAAGGCAAAGAGATGTGCAGGCACGTGTGTGGAGTGCACACAAGAATGCAGTCATTTTAAAGCAATTCTACTGTGTAGCAAATTCCACCATTGTCTAGAATAAAACGTGGATTTAATGTCTCTTCTCAAAAAAGAAAAAAAGAGTGAGATTGGAATTCGTTGTTGCTGCTCACTTACCGACCATGATATTTCTCATTGAATTGCTGATAAGGATTGATATTTGGAGCCTCCCCAAAGAGCACAGTTTTTCAGTACAAGTAGAGGAATACTGAGAATATGGAGTGAAAGGAGAAAGGAGGGGGTCTTTTTTTTCTGGACTAATGCAACTAAGGCACCTGGACTGGAGTGTGCATTTATGTATGTGCACAGACATGCATGCACTTGTGTGCCAGTAGCTTCTTATTCAGACTCGCCTCTTAGTGCTCTATCGCCAGATGGGAGCCAGCAGTAGATGGTGTGTGTGTGTGTGTGTGTGTGGGGGGGTAGGGGGGGGGGGAGGGGGAGGGGGGGAGGTGGGGGGTGGGGGA
>VURO01001182.1:16835-41298 GCA_015108175.1 Pelvicachromis taeniatus
GGGCGGTGTGGGGGGGGCGGGGGGGGGGGGTGGGGGGGGGGGGGGGGGGGGGGGGTGGGTATGGGGGGGGGGGGGGGGGGGGGGGGGGGGGGGGGGGGGGGGTGATGTTGGTGGTGGGGGACCTTCTTTTGTCCTCCTGCCTGTCACCGATGGCTTCACAGTGGGGTGATGAACACACTCCAAATCTCATTAAAAAGTGAGAGAAGGGGGGAGAGGGCTTTTATGTCTGATGGGTTTGCAGGAAACACTGAACATCAAGTCCAACTTAGTGCGAGATTTGTTTAGTTTCAAAATCAGAATCATGTTTCACCAGTGCTTGATATGGTGCTCATGAAACACAATCAGATTATAAAGATAAACCACAAACATACATCCCTTATAGCGTTATTGATTTCGTGCTGTCGCCACTTTTTGTTCATCTGATTTGATTGGGTACAGTGATCCTGACAGAGAGGTCTCACTGCGAAGAGATAAAACAAGGACAACATCATCACCATCTGCCCTTCTGTCCTTCATCTAGAGCCCGGGCGGAGTACACGCTCTTCACTACTAGAGCTGATCGCGCTGAATTCATTTTCTATTACAGTTATTTGTTAGATAATAACAACCCCCAAAATACACGGTAAGCGATCCTAATCTTCAAAACAGGCCTTTCATTATCTAAAGTTAAACCACTTGCTGTAATTGCCAGTGCGAATGGCACAACACCAAGCCAGCGTTGTAAAGCCTGCAATTTACCCATTAGGGCTAGAAATTGGTTTGAAATTGCAGGCGATTACTTCTCATCTACAGCAGAAATCTCACGCAGTTGCTCCTCAACTGAAAAGACCCACTCAGTGCTCCTCACACTCTCCGCTCTCCGCCGTCGACTTCCTGCAGCCATTTTTAATGAGAGCCTACCGACACACATTTGCATTCATCTAATGGATTTTATGTGTGTTGGTGTGCATGTGCGTTATTGCAGTGATAAAATATTGATGCCCGGCACCTTTAAGAGGTGAAGCCGTGAGAGCAGACACCTTGGGATGAGTGTGTGGGAGGAAAGGGACTGACAATAAACACGCAGGAGACCCCGCCTCTGACGTTTGCTTGTGAAAGATCACGGCAAAAATTGTGCAGCTCATACAAAGTAGGGAACTAATGCTACATCTCCCCAGGGTTTCATACCACAGCCCATAAATTTAGGCCAATTTTACTGCTAGATTGTGTGTGTGTGTGTGTGTGTGTGAGTGTGTGTGTGTGTGTGTGTGCGTGCATCTGCGTTCTTTATTTAGTGATTGATTTATTAGTGAAGACTGTCAATCGCATACATTTATAAAGAGGGCTCCTCATCAGTAAAGATAAACACACTAGTCCTTGATGTTCATGTAAGATATATAAATCAGTTCTCTGATTCTAACACGTCATCGTTCTTTGTCATCAACACCATCTCTTACAGAAATGTACAGCATCATTTTGGACAGATGTGAGAGCCTTGTTAAAACATCCATTAAAAGCAACACCTCCTGTGAGTTCTACATTAACACAATATCAGTCAGACCACTAGACTAGACCTGTCAGACCAAAGTGGGCTAAGTGAAGGCAGCAGAAAAGAATCAGATGAAAAGGATAAGATAATGTCATGATCTTTCTTTCATCATATCAGCTTCCTTTGTTATCTGCTCTGCTTCTTTAGGCTCTCTCTCCCTCCACTGTTCTCTTCCGCACTCTGTCACTGCTGCATGGTGACTCAGACACTGCAGAGATGCTACATCTGAATGATATACCAGATGAGTCACACACTGATCGCCACTGCCCAGCTTTCAATGTTTTATTTTATTTTTTTCATGCATACACACACCCACCGGTGGGTTATAACCTCTGGACCACTGCACAGGTTCAAAGTGCAAAGACAGCGAGCTGTCATGATGGACGTAGCTGAGATTTCCTGTTTTCAGACTCTCCTCTGCACCTACACTCCACACTAAACAAACAACCTGATTTTAATGGTGTTTCTTTCACACCGCCCTGACCGCTGCGGCATGAGCAGCATGCACATAGTCGGTAAATCTGTCAATCCTCTGCTCCACAGAGGGGCAAGATTTCTGTTCATCCCCTCGCTCTCTCTGTCCATCTGTCAGTCTTTCTCCCGTCTGCTCAAACGGTGAGTCGGCAGACTTGACATTTAGGGTTTTAAACCACATGCAGACTTTGTTCTGTGCTCTGACACATAAAACATTAGGAAAAAGTTTTTGCTTGAACAAGTCAGTGAAGTTCAAAAACTCCCATGAATCTGTCATGCAAAGTAGGGACACTTACTACTGCACTTCTACTGGTCTCTGTAAGGGTCACCACAATAGGTTGTCTGCCTCCATCTCACCCCATCTCTACCATCCTCCTCTGTCACACCAAACCTCTATATGTCCTCCTTTACTACATCCATAAATGTTCTCTGTGGTTTCCGTTGTGCAATATATCCACCGTCCTTCATTGAGCTCATCCAAACTATGTCAGATTTTTTTTCTTTGTATTATTGTATGGTCTTACCTTACAACATAAAGCACCTTGAGTTGTGATTTGATGCTATATACATAAAAGTGAATTAAACGTTTCTAACTTTATCTCTAAACCTCTCTCTCTGTGCTGTAACTCAGATGTACTAATTTCTAAGCGTTTACGCACTACAGCTTCCAGCTCAGCCTTCCGTCTTTTTGTTAGTGCCACCGTCTCCAAACCATCCTCCGTCATTGCAGGTCTCACTACCATCTTGTAAATCTTCCCTTTCACTCTTGCTGCTATCCATCTGTTACTCCTACTCTGTTCGAATTAACGGTGTTTAACTTGAGTTTTTCCACCAAATTGCCTTTTGACCACTTTTGATAGCAAGGTGGTTGCACAGGTCACCTGGTGGAAGGCAATCTGCCTCCAAAGAATCGGGATCAAACTTAGACTGACTGGATTCACTCTCAGACAGACTGGCAACACGTTGCAATCAGTTGGAGTCAGACTGCACCGAACGTCAGTCACAAGTATGTTGGGTTTTTGTTGTTGCATTCTCCAGTGATGAGTGTAGCATTAACCAAACAGTAAAAGAAATTCAAACTTAACAGCCCATGAATAATACAAAACTAGGAAACCATAGGACCATGTGGGACTTTAACCCACGTCTCCTGGATGAAAATGTAAAACAAATTGCCCTCACACCACAAATCAAAATGCAGGATTTAAATTTGGGGGATTGGGTAAACTTGGGTAAAGCTTGCACATAACCTCTGTTTGAGGCTAGCATCCAGAGCTACAAAAAAGCTCATATATCTTTTGTGTTTCTGCTTCAGTGTAGCAAGTAATAAAGCAATATAGCAAGTTGTTCCTGCTGCTGATAGAGACTGAAAGGGTTAAGTTGAAGAGTGACCACAGAAAGGGTGAACCTGAATGAATTCACAGAATTTAAGAGAAAGACATGATACAACTACTGAAATGGCTCAGGGTCTTTTTTTTTCTTTTTTTTCTAACAATTGAAGCAAATTCATTTAGTCAAGGCTTCATAAGCCTCATAGGCTGGAAACCCTGACACTATGCTGTGAAACTTTTTTTTCTTTTATCACAAAGAAAACATTTGTTAGAGTGGCTTTATGTGAGCTTATGTAAAACCTGAATCATGTGGTGAAAAGCATCCTTGCATATCTGTTCCTAAGTTGTATTGATTAGAGCGTGGCTACATGTATTATACCTGTATGTCCTTGCCTATTTTTTTTTCCTTTCTGTTTCTTTTGTCCATGTTTCTAAAACTGAGATGAGTTGCTATGGAGACCAGGGATACATGTGTAAAAAGGAAGAGGCAAAAGAGCGAAATGTAGTGTTCGGGAGACACTTGAAAGGACCATTCAAAATGAGGCTGAAAGAGCGAGCGTACACTGTACAGCCCTCGCGTTTCTTTTTCTTCTGCTCATCTTCTTCTTTTTGACTCATTATACTTCGAAAACACAAAGGCACCATTTCATAAATGTGCAAATTATAATGAACGAATCAACAGCTCTCCTCACGCACCTCTGAGTGTGAGTGACGGTCTGATCTTTCACGTGCTGACAGGGGTTAAGCGACTCGCCAGTGATAATACAGCCATTTCAGGCACTCCATCACTTGATAATTACATTACATCGGTACTCCATTGCTTCCACTCGTTTCCGGTAATCTTGTTAAAATCCCAGTGATTGGAATCGCGGTGACAGAGACAAATGACAGAGGGTTGGCCGCCGGGGGAGCCAAGCCCTCTCCATGTCTGACTGAAGGTTTTGAAGTGCCTTAAGCCTTTGTCAAGTAACCATGGAGCTGTATAGGCATACAAGCAGTGAAAAGCAAAGGGAGACACTTTAAGTTCTCTATTAAAATAAGTGCATTTGTTAATTTGCACTTTTAGGAAGAACCATGTATCTGCAGATACATGGGTTTCCTGCACAATGGCTACAGACCATCATTAAAAGTAAACATGGCTCCCCCTTTATTCCCTTTTCTCCTCTACCAAGGGCTTGTGATTGAGTCGCTATGCTGCCCTCTGGTGTTCATTTGTTAACACTCCACTGAAACCACTTTGGTGTTTGAGGATCCTGCATGCTGGTTTGCTTCATATGGAGTGTAGACCTGTAAGATTTGCAGCTTTTTTTTTTTTTTTAGGTTTCGTTATTCCCCGCTGTAGACTCAAAGACAAAGTACAGTAATTTCCCAGCCCTGCTTATAGACCTGCTCCACATTTAGATGCTCAGTGTGACAGGTAGCTTAATTAAAGTAAAGGTCTGCCCTGCAGCTATTGACCGCCTGGCCTGCCAGCCTGAGCTGAGTTAACCAGCCTTCATCTGTCATCTGCAGCACTGGCTGACATATTTTTTATTAGTCCTTGATATGAACGCCTCACAGCCTAACATCCACAGACAGGCTGTGACACTGAGACAGTATCAGGCCGACTGACATAATTTAAATCAGAGAAAATACCTGTGAGAGAGAAAAAAGAGTGACAGACTTTTTTATTTTGCAAAACTCTAAAAGCATTTTATGACTTGACGGAGAGCAAATGGCGGTTTTAAAAATCAAACAAAGAAAAAACAATAAGACAACAATAAAAATTGATTTAAAGGCTAATTTAGTTTTAGGTGATTTTTAGGAATTTATTTTTTCAGGGGAATGTTACAATATTACAATCCAAAACACATCTATGCTTTAAATTATTCAACAATGTAAATAATGACTGTAAGACGAATCCAAGCATAGATGACATCATGGAAATGCTTTCATTAGTTGAGACTTTTACCACGACAAGTATACTGGCTCTCCTTTCTTTCGATTTAAATAGGCTATAAAAATATAAACAGCTAATGATTCGAATGGGAGGAAAACAGTGCATATGCACATGAATAAATGAATAAAAAGCCAGTGTATTCTTCCAAAATCAGAACAGAAAAAGAGCCATATACAAAAACATCTGCAGGACAAATGTACACAGATGCATATGAAGGAACCTCATTCCACCTTAAAATGAAATCTGCTTTAATCTGACAGAATGATAAAACACTTGTGAGTCTCTAATAAGTGTGTCCCCATCTGATGGACCCCAGGTCCTTTTGACCCAGGGGACCAATTTGAGTGGTACACAGCACATGGTGCCGGGCTGAATTGTCGACCCCCACCTCCACCACTAGCACCACTAGCACCAAAAGGGAGCAGGATTAGGGTTCAGTTGTCTTGGCAACCTAAGATGCCATCTGTCATGTGTGTGCTGATCCACGTCGTGTAGCTGAGGCATTGTTTTAATTTAATCATTTTTTCATTGCCAGGCAGACTTGTGTCAGCATGTATTTAACTGGGGTGGAGTTAAAAGACAGGGTCTGCGTGGAAATCTCAAATGTGAAGCTTTAAGAAAAGCAAAAATCCAGCAGTCGACCAAGAAAACAAAGAAAGATGTAGAAGAACACGAGGCCAATTTCAGTCAGGGGGTCTTAAGAGAGGAAACAAAAGCATGCTGTGAGTGGCTATGTCTTCTGGCTTTGTTTAACAATCCGGGCTGTGCTCCAGATGCTGATCGAGGGACTATTTATTAACTCTGTGGGTGCATCTGAGTCATTGTTAAATTGGTTTAACAGGTCTTTAAAATATCATCAGTAGGTTCACTATACTACACAAGAGTCTGCAATTCACAGATTCACACAGCCTCCACAGCCAGTTGTGAAAACAACTGTTGGCTGTTGTAAAAACTACGAAATGGTTTTATATCTAATCTTATATGGGTGTAGCATGAAGTGAGACTAATGCACACCGTACACTCATAAAAATTCAATACGGCAAAGGTCAGCGAATGCTAACCAGTGCAAATGAGCAGGAGGGCAGGAGGGAGGTGTACTTATGGAGGGAAGGGGGAGTGTCTGATAGACGTAGCAACATGAGGGGGTTGTCCCCCTTGGGGCAGACTGCAAATGAACCAGCAGCCACACCTGAGACACAGTCACACACACACACACAGACACACACACACACACACACACACACACAGACACGCACATACACACACACACACACACACACACACACACACACACACACACACACACACACACAGTGGGGTTAGCTTGTAGCTACCTCCGCCACCTACCTGACTGATTGACGCCCTGGAGCTACAACTATTAAAACAAAACATCATCATGTGAGAAAGCATAATTACCATTCATGCTGTCTTGGCAGCCTTAATTAACATATTATAATGAGAAAAAAATGTGTTACCACTGAAGAGTCCTTAGCAGAAACACTCGTTGATGTTCATCTTCTTAACCCAGGTGGCAGAACGGTAACACAAACAGCTCTAAACGCATATAAAGAAGCATAAATGCATCCAACTGTATGAAGAATATTATATGCTTTAGAGCTTCTATGTGTAAGAAGGAACAGCTTATTTCGGTGCTTTGGGCCTCTGTACATATTGATGACAATTTGAACTAAAAGTTTAACTTTTTGATTAATTACTTTATAGTACCTGGACTGTCGAGTGAAATTAACTTTTTAGTCCAGTTCTTGAGTAATTTGGAATAGCTCAGCCATTTTTCTCTGTTTCCGTTCCTTAACAGTGGCTTCTTGACAGTCACCCTTCAACTGAGACCATTTCTGATGAGGGCCAGATTCATCTTTCAGGTCCTGTGCCAGGTCTTTGCTACGCTTTTTTTGTATTTCTTCAAGAAAAGACTTTCAGATACTGTTCATATGCTGTAGATACATTTTTATGCTTGCCAGTTCTTCTTTTCTCCTTCCCTTGTCCAGTTTCCTCAGTTTTCTTAAAGTCACACTGCACACCATGCTGAGATATGCCATGTTTTTTGCTAATAACTCACCATGTTGATGGTATTTTATGGCTGTCAAATGCTGTTGTATGGCTTTTGGTAAATTCAGGTCAAAAATTGGAAGCAAACTTTTTTTTTGCAACTGGCTTATAGTATCAAAGTAAAATTGCTTCTTTGGTAAGTTGTTTGTTATGTGCAGATATCACAAGAAAGTCCGACTCCTTGGAAGGGAAATAGAAATATTGAGAGAGATGGCTCAGATATGTGCCGTACACATCTTCATTCATCTATTTCTGGGTTGTAATTTAAAGAAAAAACGTAAGTCCTATTGATATTGAAACCATTCAAAAGTATAAAAGGTGGACATCGTGATACCGTGACATGTGGATGAAAGTGTGAATTTATCAGCTAACGCTAGCTAACTTAGTTGGCAAGCTGCTTTCCTAACTATAGGTGTAAGATACAATGCAAAAGACACATAAGCTAAGACATGCTATTTAATGAAAAAACAGTATATATATATGTGTTTATATGTTTTTTCTTTAAAAAACTGTCTATCTAGCAGAGTGACTGCATGGGTAAAAACTTTACCCTCATATGCCAGTCAGAGGTATTCTTTACGCCCCTTGGTATCACTTTCATGACACTACTAAAAGATTTTTTTTGAAGTAGCTAAATATCATTGAAGTTTCATGGTCCCTGGTTGCTCCATTGCTGCTTGTTGTGTTTGGATGCCCAGTAAGAATAAATAAATAAATTAATCCTTAAGTAGTTAGCCAATGAACACTCACAATCCTCTTTCGTGAAACACAGTATGATCAAAATTTACAAAATTACACATTTTTGTTGTGAATATGACCCAGAATGAGTGGCTGAGCCCATAAACTCAGCAGGAAAGTGTTTTCTGAGATGAGAAGTCTTTTTGCAAACATAGGGGGACATTTAAAACATTGCAGATTTAAGTCAGTTCTTCACATGGCTTCACATTTAACAGGCCTGGAAGATACATCCATAATTTATACTGTTGGGGTGCCAGCCTAAAACTAGGACAGCTAACCATTTAGCTAACTTGCCTTAAGCTCATCATAAGCAAACATAAGACTGTCCTCAAACTACAGAGCAGTCTGTAATCTCCACTCAAGACATTTTTAAAAATTCTTTAACTTGACTGATTGTTTTAAGCATACATATCTACAAGCACAAGCAATTAAAACTATAATAGAGGGGGGGGGGGGAACCCTCCCAACTCTGAGGTGCAGGAAGCATCTAAATGTAGATGGCAAAGTTTTGGTTTTATTAAAACACTGGAAACAGTCATGCAAACTATTTTTTTTTAAAGAATTTTGTTTCAAACATTTTTAATATTCAGAAACTATTTGGCCGTAATTGTAAATGTGCTGCTATGGGAACCTAGTTTACTCTCTGTTAATAGCAGGAGGAGGAGAAAAAAAAAATGTAATTAATTAAAACACCCTGTTTAAATGTCTATTTCTTTAAAAGTGTAGCGGGGGAAATCCCCGACAAAAACGAGGGAACAACAGCTATGTTTTTCCTTCTTTTCTCCCACGGTCTAACCTGTCTTCAGTGGTTGTAAGCTGACACCACAAACTTGCAGACGTTTAAAAGTGACGGCCCCCTTTACATACTTTAGTGTACTCACAAGTGGCGGACCTGAGGGCGATGAACATCTGGTCGTGAGTGATGTGTATACGAGAGGAAAAACACGGGTAAGAAGAAGACTTTGAATAAGAGGCATCTGTGGAAGATTCCTTCAATTACTGTGAGCGTTTTGTAAGTAAATTTTATATTTATGTGAAAATATTATTATCATTATTATTATTATAGCTGTGGTCATAACAATTTATTAGAAGAAAAAGAAAATGTATCAAAATTGACACATTAAGAGTTCCTTGTGTATTTTAGAGCCGGATTTAGCACCTACCACTACATGTATTTTACCATAACTTCCCTTTTTTTCTGTCAGAAGAAAACGTGTCTTTAAATGTGAGCTTTGCAAAGTTATTTTTACATAAACACTTACAGAAGTTACTAAATGAACAGACTGCTCTGATGAGCTCATTGTTTATTTGGTTGACCTTAAAAAGAACCAGCGGGAGATTTAAAAATGTGTATCTTGGCACCAGAATTTGATTTGATTGGGTTTTACTGGAGCAGGAGCACGTGTCCATTGTCGAAGGAGCATAAAGAGGTGCAGCAGGCGATAGACCATCTCATCCTGTGTTGACATGGAGTTTATTTAGTCTAGACGCACCATGTGGTAGGTCGTGGAGTGAGAGCTGAAAGCTCTTTTTCATTCAGTAGTTTTACATTACCTCTTCTACTTTCCAACAAGTCAAATGAGACAGACTCAGAGCTGATGGAGTAAGACGCTGCCAGCAGTGCTACTGCCGTCCAATTTTATGAATAGTAATTTCAAATAGTTGCCACACAGAAAGCATCAGATTTTGTTGGAAGCAAAAGAGATGATTTCTACTTCTTTTAACCCCAAAGTAAACACCAAAGCTATGCCTGCCATGTAAGAAAGGAATGTAGTTGTTTACCAGACACTACCAGGCTTTGATTTCATTTTATAGCAGAGCTGAGCCGAAGGTCGCAAGCATCCCATTCAAAAATAACATCTTACATAGACACATTTAACGGAATGCTTCGGCTCAGGTCCATCATAATTCAGGTAGTCAGGTTTGTAACTTTACCTGTTTTCCCCTAATAGCTTGTACAGAAGTGAAGAGGTAGGCTTTTAGTTTGAAAACACATTAAAGAGCGTGAGATAACAGTGAGGCACATCTCTCTTTGGAAGCATTACATTTTGGGCAAAGTAAACGAGGTATAAATCAGAGCTGCATGCACGGACCTGTGTGTTTGTTTGTTCTGCGCTGGTGTGTGTGTGTGTGTTAAAGCCTTTACACTCAGCTCTGCAGGAATATAAAGGCTGCTAGTGTCTGAGAGCTGGTCCAGTGGGTGACCTCTGCCTTCCCTTCCCAGCAGAGCTCTCCTGTAGCAGAGGTGCGAATATTGCACCTGGATGTTTTGTTAGCATCAGACTAGGTAGCCTGTGCCCTCCACATACACCTTGCCTCCGTCCCACATCTGCATGAAATGTTTAAAAATTATATATTTTTTTACTATGTCTAGTCAGAGCGGTATTTTTACAACTTTCCCACATTCATCTCACAAAACCTGAGGCCAGAATTCAGTGCAGCTTTGCCTGGCTTCTTATGTGAACATGGTACAAAGGAGCTTGCTGCCAAGAGAAGTCAGCTTTACAGCAAACTACACTTGAACTTCTAGTGCTTATCTGCAACGTGGAGCCACAGGTACTTTGATAGATAACACACAGGTGGTATCAAAAAGCCAGCTGTGATCCTGCCAATCTGGGTCGCTGACATCTATCACTCCAGGTGTGCATTTACTTCACTATTCTGCTAAAGGCAATAAATATTTGGGAGCTGGATTTCCCAGAGATGAGATTTTTATCAGTTATGTTAGAAGCATGGCTACAAGGACAGCAATGTTATTTTGTTTTTTCATTGGTGTGAAACAAGAGTAAATTATTATTATTATTATGAAAAATCTGACAAATTGTTTAAGCAACACATCAGCACAGAATTTCCTTTGTTAGATGGCTACCATAGCATTTGTGAGCGCCTCAGGATCACAGACTGTATATAAAAGATTGACATGACCAATGTGACGTTACCTACTTACTAGTTTACTAGTTTTGAACTCTGCATTTTGAAGCTTCAGTAGTACTGAAGTGTAAATATGTAAACGATTAGGTGATTTAGTAAATTCTTAAAATGCCAGCAATCTTTGTTATCAAGCTTAAACCATTTAGGTGCAACACACAGAAAGAAATATTTGTCTAATATTGACAAATATCCAACTAATAAAATCCTATTCATCAAAAGCATGAGTACAAACTTCTGGAATGGGCTGCACCACATAGAAGGCATTTTTGTAAGATAACTACACTAAAACGTTCCTACACTAAAATGAGAACCAATCTCACATTTGGTTCCTGTGTTTTTGTGGTTTTAGTGGAAGTGAAGC
This sequence comes from Pelvicachromis taeniatus, assembly GCA_015108175.1. Taxonomy (NCBI): domain Eukaryota; kingdom Metazoa; phylum Chordata; class Actinopteri; order Cichliformes; family Cichlidae; genus Pelvicachromis; species Pelvicachromis taeniatus. Next base: position 28,202 of record VURO01001182.1, read on the forward strand.
CTTGCAGACAGCAATCACCTTGCTGTCTGCAAGTCATCAGGACTTTACAGCTCCAGGTAAAGTCCTGATGATTGAGTTGTAAAAGAAAAAATATATATCACCCACCCTACACCAGATATGAAGAGCCATGGGTAACTTTTAATCCTGTAAAATTGTCTACCTTTAATATACAGGCCTGCTGGTAGCCTCAGATGGCCACTACATGAGCAGCAGTTTTTTGGTATTTTGGCATTGGCTTTATTTTGTTGCTGCTGTGTCGTGACTTGTAGACTACACTCACAGAACCCACACATAAGCATGAATGAGGCTTGTTTCCTGGTGCAGCTGAGGTTGCTGCAGGAATGTGTTGTAAAAATTATTAAACTTGTCTCTGCTTTATGGCAATATATTACTTTCTGCATGGGGTCAGCGAGCTATCAGAAGCATATCCTTATTGCATCAGTAATATTCACACCCTATGTGACGTGTTTTGACATTTGAGAAGCATTAAAATTAATTGGGTTTTTTTTTTGCCTATACTGGACTGCTCAGGTGTTATTTTACATCTCACAAGTAGCTTAGAAAAACACCCCCGCCATCCAGAATGTTTTCTTGCCTTGTTACTTTGTAATGACATGTTAAAGTCAGTCAGCAAGCTCAAAGTAATCATGTATCTACTATATACCAGTCAGCACACCCACTGACCCACTGTACATGTTGTCATCTTAATTCTACCTTATTAGCGAGAGCAAGCCTTTGCATGGTGCTGAGCTTTACGATCGTGACTGCTCTGGGAACAGGACAAATGAGCCATGCAGCAGCACCAGGAGACTGGCTTGGGGCTGTGGTTGTACATCTTATTAAACACAAGCTGCCTGCAGTCAGTCAGTTTAATCCCTTTGATTAATGATTGTGTGAATTGTTTGGTCGTGAAAACAGGGTTTGCACATGAAAACCTTTGGAGAAGGTTTCAACATGTATTGTTGTTTTTGAACATCCACTTCAAAGAACTGACAAATATTACCCTCTAAAAACCATTACATTTTAAATTATGTATTTGGCTTTAAATGGATTCTAATCTAATTAGATGTTTGCACCTTTACAACATTTTGAATATACAGGTATGAGTTATTTTAACTTCTATTCATAGTTTTGATATGTCTGATCTATTTTTAACTTTCTTAATGGGTAACATGTACAAACTTAAGGCCTACAGTTGGAGGAGGGATAGTGGATATATAGGACAGAGGATGTTGAATATGACACGAGGGAAAGAGGAAGGATAAGATTCATGGATGTAGTGAAGGAGAACATGCAGAGGGTTGGTGTGATGAGATGATCTCATCTGGTGAACTGTAAAGGGAGCAGAGGAAGTTAGGAGGTCAGCTGTGTGAATGTCATACTCTAATCTGAGACAACACTACTCTGTATATTATTGTCTGATGAGGTGTGCTTGAAATTACTTGCTACCAAGAAATGGATCAAATTGGAGGACTGGAGACTTAATGTCACCCACTGGTTAGTGAAGTGCTGTTGATAAAGTTCAACCCGTTCCTGATGATGCTGGGGTATATCTGGTGATTTCATACATCTGGCATCTAGTTAAGTCACAACATACAGTAGTGACTAACTACACGGTTAGCTTGCCTTGAAGCATATTAATTATCTCATTTTTTGCATTGAGGACCACAAATTTATGGAAAGAACATTGTGTTGTTGTAAATAAGCCTTCAAAATACTGACTGAGGGCAAAAACTCTTCAGCAAAGTGGAGCCAAGGGAAGTTTTCCCACAGATTTCTATTAAAATAGATGTATTTTCACTACCAGAGTCTCAGCCCCCTTTGCTGGCCCTTAGAAAGAAAGCAGGATGAATGCACTTTAGAGTTGATCTCATTTTCAGACCTGAAAATCTGTCTCCATCTTTTTTTTCTTCTTTTTTTAATCCAGTTTTTCTGGTCTAGTGGGATCCATCAAAGATCATTTGGTGCTGAAGCATGGACAGTGAAGTTGGAGCGACGAAAGCCACTCTTGGCAGTCCCGTCACCCCAAGGCAGTTGACTGGACTGGGGATGGGCTGTCCCTCACAAAGGTACAGACACTCTGGACCAGGCTTGGCCTGTCCGCAGGAGTACCACCAGTGGCTCCCCTACCGCCATGACGCTAGCCTTCTGCCCATGAAAGAAGACCTGGCCTTCTGGCTCAACACCATGATGGGTGAGACAACGTTTTATTTTGTAATAAACTCTATTGAATAATACTGTTTTTAGCCAATGATGATCAGATCTTGCAAACCTTAGAGACCTACTTGGTTTTTATCCATTAAACATCTCAGTTATATATTTAGGGCCCCTATTTAACAATTTCTAAGCAATAACTAATACTTTTTATCCTGCATTTATTCCTGTTTCTTGCAGCAGAATTCTTAATGAACTGTAATAAAAAGCATTACCAAAAAGAAAAAATATTGCAGTATTTCATTGCAGTACTCAACTGGATAACTGAATAATCCATAGATACTCTCTAGATTTTGCCAGAACTCAGCGATCAATAAGCTTCTGGCTCAATTCTGGTTCGATATTTGATATTTGATATTTGGTCCATATTACATGAATTTTCAAGAAGAATTTGGAGGCTGTCCTCCAGTCCCTGACAGCTGGTACAGTGTTCTTAAGTGTAAGAGCCTTACTGCTCCATACATACCTCTTCCTATTTTAGAAGGTCTCCAGAAGGTCTTTGGCTTGTCCATGCGAGCAGCTGCAAATTTCAGTCAAGCTCAAAGACATCAGTTCTGAGCAGATACTTCTTTCTTGGTCTTTGTTCTCTTTGTCCATTTCGATGTAAAACTTGCTTTGCTGTGGAAAATGATGCCGGCGTTCCTGCAGTTTCCAGTTCATTGCAGGGTTGAACCTTGGTGGTTCTTGAACATCCAATATCGTTTCATCTGAGAGTGACAGTTTGGGTCTTCTTCAAGATTTTGCCAAAATTTTGGCTACTGCATCTTAAAATGCAGTAGTTTAGAAATGTCTCTAGAAGAGCTTCCTATTGTGTGTAAATCTACAAACTTTTTAGAAACTCGCCGAGTTTCTTGGACTTTCAAATTGTTCTGAATCAATCCAATGAGTGCTGTGAAACAAATCGTTTTATGCTTACAACGAGAAACTGCCGGTTGTGATAACAAGGTGTTAGCAGATCTTAAAATTTCTTAAAAGAAATGTGTGGATTAGAGAAAACCCAAAACCTCATTCAAAGTATTAAAAGATATTATTAACACTATTTACAAAGTGTGAACATATCAGTGGTTATGTTCGGGATTTTCTAAATCTGAGAATCAAATAGTTTTAAACAGTGTACACCTCCTCATATTAACAGTTGCAATAGAGATTATATTATGTAAATGTTTAGAATTTATATACATTTATATTAGTTAATATTAGGTTAATATTCTCATTTCAATGTCATAAAGCAATAATTGTAATGTGTAAACGCTGACGGGGTGTTTCTGGTTGTTTTTATATTTTTTCAAACTCATAAATAATCTTTGCCATTAAAAGGAAATTAGACTTTAAAGGTTAATACAAAAAGAAAACCAGATGTAATTATGTCATTATTACTTCAAACATTGGTTCACCAATGTTCATTTCCACTGAACTACAGTATAATCCAGAAATATTGATTTCATATTGGATTATTCTGAGTCCATCTCACTGTTGGAGAACAACAGTGTGGAAACAAATGGACAAGATCCTCTTGGAAAACCCAGTAGAGGAACATATTCGATCGACTACTAAGATCTTGTTTTTTTGAGTTAAGCAAAATGCAAAAAGCAAATCAGGCAATCCTGAGTTACAGTTGTGAAATTTCTGTGTGTCATGTGTGCGTGCTGCCCAGGAGTGGACCTCACAGCGGATAATCTGATGGAGAGGTTGGATAATGGCGTTCTGCTCTGTGAGCTGGCTCAGCTGCTGCAGGAGAAGATGATACACAACAACAACAATGGCAAGGTGATGTGACAACACAAAGTCATGTGCACAATTATTTGCAGACGAGAAAAAAAAGAAGAAGATAAGACTAGTGCAAAAACATGCAATGTGAGTCATTTTAATAACAACAAAATAAAACCAAAACAAATGAAAAGCAACTTATGAACAGTGACCGAGAGCTCAGGTAGAAACTAGGTCAGGTCTGACGTTGGCAGTGATAATATCTGGCATTTCATTCGGTGCTTGTCTATGTCTGTTATGTCTATTCATGTTTTCTTTCGGTAAGCCTCTCCTTGCTACAGTTGTGTTTTGAAAAGATTTTACCCCTGATATGCCCTCTGTGCACACAAAACCGTGGCATAATACAAGTGGAAAGGAAGTTGTCTCTTCCACTCAGTGTGTTTATTTTCCAACTCTCTAAAGAAAACTTTTCTATTGTTGATCAATGGACAGGATCCTTTGCGTACCCTGAAACACTGATCCAGGATAAAGCCATTCAGTGTATTACTGTAGAAATAAGAGCTTATTTTTCCACTGCCTTTCTGTGAATGTGCATGTTGAAAACAATGAATCACAGGTCTTCACAAGACGAGTGATCCACTGGCGAGCTGATGCAACTTCTGGATCATTTTTTGCCAGAGACAACGCGGCCAACTTCCTCTACTGGTGTCGAAAGATTGGCGTTGATGAGGCTTACCTTTTCGAGTCTGAGGATTTGGGTGAGTTAGGATCGGAGATTGAATTTTACCTAATGGAGCAAAGAAACTCAGGCCTTTGTTTCTTTTAACAATACATGGCTTAAGTGAATCATGCCTCACAGCTCTTACAGCACATTACTGATTAAGGGTAAAGACATTTAGATTCAGGGCTTATTCTAGTTATTCAGGTTTGTTTTTATCTACCTTCATCATGAGCCTGATGTTTATTCTTTAAACTTTCCAAGGCTCCTCAATCTTGTCATTGTCATTTTCTACTCTTCCAACACTGGCCCTCTGACTGTTGGTGAATACACCTTTTATTTCCTAAACTCAAAGAAGTGCCCTGAAGTTCTTCAGTGCAGTTTCAGTATAGTTACTGAATTGATTCTATTTTTTTAGGTAAACAAAAGCGACTTTTATTTTTTTTACCCCAAGTTGCAATGTTTTACTTTGTATAGTAGTCTTTATGAATAAACCTTTTATTCTTATTCTTATGGAATAACTGTGAGTTCCCTTTTGTTCAGGTCATGATGTGCTGTTGTAGCGAAACCTTAACATTTTCTAAACATGCCATATTGTTGTATTGAAGAAACAGTGTATGTTGATCTAAGAAACACCCAAGCATTGAAAGGCAACAAACTCAAAGGATGAACCAGTTTTGTGTTGATACACAAGAGACAACTTAACAAAGGATTTTAAACTGAGACTTTATAAAACATGGTGGAGATTTTATACACTTTGTTAAATATTGGCTTGTGGCAAAAATGCATCATTTGTTCCCATTTATTTGGTTGAATCTATGAAAAATGTTTGACAGTTTGACAGGCGTAAAATAGTATTTTTTGCCAACAAGGTGATTCCCAAAGAGCTATTAGCTGAGAACATGTTATATCTCAGCATGGTGTGCAGTGTGTCCTTAAAGAATCTGAGGAACCTGGACAATTGGAGAACAAAAGAAGAAGCGGTGGGCCTAGAAAAGCAAAACTTTACAGCAGATGAACAGTATCTGAAAGTCATGTCCTGACCTCAACCTGACACAGGACCTGAGAGATGCATCTGGACCTTCAGTCCATCTGCTGTTCACTGAAGTCATTCTTAAGAAAAGGAAACTGAAGGAAAAAGCTGAGACATGCCAAATTACACAAAAACTGGACTGAAAATCAAATATGAGAGGTCCTATGGAGTAATGAATCCACATTTGAAATATTTAGTATTTAAGGAGGAAAGTTACAACACTGAGAGTCTATGAAACATGATGAAGGCCCAGTAATACTTTGAGGCTGCATTTTAGCCAGCGGTGTCAGAGATCTTGTCAATATTGATAGAATCAGATTTTGATCCACTATGCACTGAAAACGTGTCTGACTGGCAATGGCTACATTTTTCAGTATGATAGTGATCCAAAACACACTGCCAGTGCAGTAAAAGCATACCTCAATACAGGTACAAAGAGTGGAACACTGTCAGTCATGGATTGGCCTCCCCAGAGCCCAGACGTTAACATTACCGAAGCAGTGTTTGATATTCTTGACAGAGAACAGAACAAAAGGCCTCTAACATCCAAAGGAGAGCTTTGAATTTCTTTCAAGAAGCCTGGAGAACTATTCGTGAAGACTACTTAAGGAAATTATGAGAAAGCTTGCTTGAGAGAGTTTAGGCTGTGTTGAAGTGGTCGTATCAAATATTGACTTTCAAGCACGTACAAATCCTGTTTTGTTTTTTTTTGCCTAATATGTATTTCCATGTATGTTTCCCATGAAAGTTGCACAATACTATAGTAACAGCTGTAAAACTACTACACCAGTTATTTCAAATGAAACATTAACAGTCCAGTGAGTGCTTGGTGATTAAATGTTTGTCACTCGAAAAAAGTGAAGTATACATATCTCCCAACTCACTCCAGTCAAGTCCAATTAAAGTACTGGTTTTAATCAAGTTAAATGCAGTAATTAAGTCTAAGTAAAACATTTTGCACATCTTAGATGGGCATGTCTCTGCAAGGTAGCAGATGGGTAGGAATGATAATGTACAGGCTAATCCCCACCAGCACCAATGAGTCTCCCCTGCAGGCAAAGTTACCCACTTCACTTGATTAATTGAGGGAAGTGGGAAAACACAGCTACCACAATTCGACAGACTTAAATTTACTTCATCAGTGACACAAAGGAGGGATGATATAAACTTCTTTCTTGTGTCAAAACATATGAGTCAATAGAAAAGCAGCTGTTTGCTGATTTTATATCTTTTTTTGTGTCAGTGGTGAATGTTATGGATAATTTAATGCGCTTGGACTCAAACGTTTGTCATCTTGACAAATAACAAATTAATAATAATGTTTTCTGACACAAACTGAGTGTAGAGCCATTTTTAAATAAACCATAATGGACTGAAGTGGCTTACTTGTTGATGACTTCATGCCCTCATGCCCTCAGCAGCACATCCAGGGCCCTGAGGAATTCCTGATTCAAAGAGAGAGATGCACAATAGAGACAGAAAACCTCCTGAATAACATCCTCTATGTTCAATGTCCCGCTTCTTTTTGACAAAAACAGAAGCTTATCTCTGGAAAGATCTTTCCTTTCAGATAAGTGACCTTTTTTTATTCGTACCCCTGCATCCTCTTTGTCTGTACGTCACGCATGTGCTGCCTGAAGTCCTCCACAAGCAGCCTCGGGAGGTGTGCCTGTGCCTGATGGAGCTGGGACGGATTGCAGCCAGGTAACTAGAAATAACCAACTGTTCATCCACAGAGCAGCTACAAAAATAAAACTATGATTGCATTACACTTACATTAAATAATGCATTTATTATTTTTTATATCATTGTTTTCAGTCTACTTCCAATAGGTGCATGTTTTCGTGTTTTATTGTAAACTGGAGACCCAGTTTTAATAAAATCTATAATTTTACTTTAGTAGTCCATTTCCTTTTCTATGTTGAATTTTCTTGTCATCTCATTTTCCATTTATCCTTTGATTTTCACTGCTATAGCAACTCTTTATTCATTACTTTTCACATCTTACGTTTTAATTTCTAGCTGCTTTAGGTGCTCACTTTCAAAAAACTATGTGATAACTGCTGAACTACCTACAAGAGTTTAATCACCTTGATGTGAAAATGACTATGTTCTCTCTCCTGTGTTGATTTTTTTGTGCAAATGCAGATTTTGTTTTTGTTAAATGTCACTTTCAGGTACGGCGTGGAGCCACCGGGGTTGGTTAAGTTGGAGAGTGAGATGCAGAGAGAGGAGGCAGGGAGCTTATCTCCATCATCCCCTCTTTTCATTTTTCCTCCTCTCGCATTGTATTCACCATCCCAGTCGTCCCTGCCACCCGTCCCTTCTCCCCCTCCCCCTGCACCCGCTCCCCTCACTCCAAGTGCAACCAGTCCATCTGAACCCCTTGCTGCTTCGCTTGCCTCTGATCTTCCATCAGCCACAACAAACCCAGTAACTACGTTTTCAACCCCTCCTCAGTCCTCCCTCTCATCCTGTAATCCTTATACAGCCACAGTCTCAACACAAACACCTTTGTTCCCTTCATCCTGCACCACTAACGCATCTGCCTCAACTCCGCTGTCGGCGCCTTCACCAGGCCAAACCCTGGAATCCACCGCCAAAGTCTGCCTTACCACAGTAAACACCCACCCTCCAAGAGCTACACCTCCCACTAACTCCCCACCTGCAGCCCTGACTCCTCGCTCATCAAACAAGTCAACCATCAGGAGGAGCTCCTGCACCAGCATTTTGGATGATATTGTGCGTTTCCAGTGAAATTTATCTCAGTGGTACATTGTTTAATATACATTCATTTTGAGTTTGTTTGTTTTTCTGTGGAATCTGTAACAGGTAAGAAACATTACTGAAAATCCACCCTGCAGTTGTCCCGCCACGTTCCCGGTTCAGAAACAACCAAAGGGCTGTTACCGTGTTGGGGACAAAGTTCTTTATTTACGAGTAAGTATGTTTCCGTAATCCCTTTCTCCTAAAAATTACTTGTATTTCAAAACATGACAGGACAGGGAGCTCAATGACTTATTTAAGAAACCAGTTTGAGATTATTTTAGTTTTCTGACATGGTGCATTATCCTGCTGGAAGCAGCCACTGTGGTCATAAAGTGATAGACGTGGTCAGCAAATGTTTCAACTGCAGACTCAAATAATCAGGCAACATTTTTTTCAGTCTTCATTGTCCAATTTTGGTGAGCTTGTGCAAAATATAGCTGCAATTTCCTGTTCTTGGCTGACCACACAGCAGTGCGGTGGTACCCTATGCAGTTTACTGCTGCTGTAGCTCATCTGCTTCATCTGTCGCTTGTTCAGAGATGCTCTTCTGCATACCTTGGTTGTAACAAGTGGTTATTTGAGTTACTGCTGCATTCCTTTCAGGAAGTCTGGGCATTCTCCTCTGACCTCTAACATTAACAAGACTTTTTCACCCAGAGAACTGCTGGTCTCTGAGTATTTTCTCTTCTCTGTAAAGATTGTGTGGGAAAATCCCAACAGTTCCTGAAACACCCAGAGCACCCAGTCTAGCACCAACAACCACGACTCCTTCAAAATCACTTAAATCACCTTTCTACCTCATTCTGGTGCTCAGTGTGAACTTCAGTAGACCATGTCCACATTGCTAAATACACTGAGTTTCTGCCATTTGATTGGCTGATATGTATTAGTTAGCAGGTGAATACCTAGACCTAATAAAGTGGCTGGTGAGGGTAAAAAAACATAATAATCAAATAAGTAGTATGTAAATATATATTTTTAATAGAAGTTTGGTTTACATTGCACTAGTTTGATGTTAATACTTTTGACTTGTTGGTTTTTAAAATAAAATATTAATGTATGTTTGCTAATAGGACATGAGACTGTGTGATACCAAAAGACACAAATAATAAACCACACCTAATGTGAGCATTTGTTACAGTTAACACATAATCACATATGAGGTGTGAATGTTTAATCAAGAGTTGAGTCAGCAACAAGTGCAATGTGTCAGAGGGACTGATTTGGAGACGCTGATGCCTTTCAGCCTCCCTGAGACATTCTCCATCCGTATGCATGTGTTTGAAGGCTCAAGGATGGGGAGGCAGGGTTGCTTGGCAACCAGTGGTCAGGATACGAATGGGCTCACAATGATTGTATTCAGTACACAGACCTTCAGTGAAGAGTTCAAACCTGGAAGAAAAATAAACATGTTTCTTTCAGGGTGATTCTGCAAAGATATGATCCTGGTGTGCATTTTAAATGGCAGCCCACTCGGGAGTGCATGTACGTGGGTACGAGTTTGAATACAAAAATTTACTTCATAGTCTTTTATACGTCTATAAAAATGGAAACCTTGACCTTGATGCTTGCTGTATGTTCTGAGTACACTGTATATTGTTTTAACATAAAAAATAATAACTTGGAATCTACAAGCACGATAAGGTTTCTCACAGGCTGGATCCCAGTGTTTATTCAGGAGATGAAATTTATTAGATGCATAAGTTCTGTTGCAGCAGCAACATAATGACATTAGTGACAGACAGCATATTTCTTACTTCCTATTTAGAGAATCATATCTGTCATATTATAACAGATGTAACACATGTTGGAACACCACTTCTTAGAAACCTGAGGAAGTACAGATGCATGATGGGCAAATCATGGGCTGGCTAAAAGCATATGCATAAGGAAGATTAAAGAAAATACCTTTCATTTTTAAAATTTAAATAGCAGAGGAAATTGCTTTTCTGTGCTATCAAAACGACCTTGTGTGCTCACATTCTTTATGCAGTCTTTCAGATATAATGTCCGTCCTTGAACCTGCATCACGTTCTCATCCCTAATTATTAGTTTGTAGATAAATTGCACTGCTTCTTTTTCTCCTGGTTGCTGAAAAGCAGACAAACATCAGCTGTTTGAATAGAGTGATCCGTAATCCATTACCTCAAAACCCACAGCTGCCCTACACGTGTGCAGGGAAACACACCATACACCTCAATTATCATATACCGTGATAACCCCAGTGCCGCTCCGAGGGGAGTGTCCCCGTCAGTGTGTACAGACCTTTTTAAAGAGCAGATACTATTGATTACCAAGACGAAGTCATTAGCAATGGGTTTAATCAAACAGCTTGTTAATGAGCGGCTGAGCATGACCACCCCTCCTCGCGTGTAAACTTTCTACCCCGCCTTTCTCTCCCCTTTTCTCTCTATTCCCTCTGGACTCTATTCAATCATGCTGGCCCTGGAGTGCTTTCCCATTCTTTGGTGTTAAAAAAGAGGAAGGCTTCTCTTTCTTCTCTCTGCCCAATTAGGCTCTCGTTCAGCTTTGTAGCAGGGACCCCGTCTGGCTGTGATGATAGAAGGAAAAGAGATTTAAAGCACCTCATAATATTAAGACACATCATGCTAATATAGTGATGAACCTAAAAAGCACTCTTCTTTTCATGATCGCATATAGCGGATTAAAATCATTTGCTCAGGCTTCAGCTTTGCATTTTCATAGAAAAGACTTCATCGTCTTCCTTTCTCAAGTGCTCTCGAGAAAGACGTTGACCCAACAGAAGCCATGTGGTCTTTGCTCTGTAGCCGACCTTTGACATAACAGTGGAAAGTGAAGAAATGATGAACAAGGAATGTGTGAAATATTTATGAAACCTGTGCTAAGACCAAATCTACTGATGTGAACGTTGTTAGCCTTGTAGAGGTTAATTTAAGATTATGCAAATCTTCATCACCACGAGTGTCTGTAACTACTGTAGTGGATAACTAAAGTCACTAAGCTTTATCTTCTGGCGAATGAGGAGTTATTTTTAGCAAGATATCTCAATTTGACCTTTTAGCACCATTCAGAATCTGCAATGGTCTAATCAATGTGCTGTCTTACAGGGTCTCTATTACACTGCCTGCACCTAGACATGCAACCTGTATTTAATAAGAAGGTTTCACTGATATTGACAGCGAAAGAGTAAACCAAGTACAACAGGAGAAAAAGATCCATCGCATTAGAACCTGTATTGGTCCTCAGTTTGTGTGTTTGCTGTCAAATTAAAGAACTGAGCGTGCTCACAGCATCAAAATCAGCGCTTGTGGCTAAAGCCTGCCTCCTACTGGCATGTGTGTAGAGGACTCCTTTTTCCAGAGTACACTAATGCATCTTTCAGGAGGATAGGAGCAGAGAGGGAATCAATGGAGGACACAAGGGAATCCAGACGTTAGTTTATGGGCTGCAGACGTAGCAGGGAAGGGGAGGAGGGCGGGGGCTATAGAGACAGAAATAAAGGAACAAAGAGGGCTTGGGTAGATCATGTGCTTCAGAAAGATGCTGACTTGTTTTATTTTTTGTATTATCTTCGTAGATGATTAAGTTTGTGTTTTATTCGGCAACATTTGTCCGTGTTTGAAAAATGGCCCGGAAAATAGTAGACTGCAGAAGCTATTTATAGAACAAATAAAAAGTATACATCAAATAACAAATCCAAGTTTATCTTTTACTTTATTTAATATGTTTAAGCTAAGGCAGTCCATTGTTAAGCATCTGGACTGAAACACAAGGTTTGCTAGTGACGGTAAATGAAGACAAAGAAAAAAAACAACTGTGTTTAGACAGTTTTTTTATTTTTTTATTTTGTATTGCGACTGACGTTTTGAGCAGGAGCACCAGTCACACTGATGTTCCCTGTGAGTGTGACAGGATAGTGGTTTATTCAGGATGTCAGACTTGACCCCTGTCAACCTCAACATTTTAATCTTCAGGATAACAGCTGAGACGCACCACGTCTGGAGTTTCCTCTAGTGCCGTCCGTGTCTCCCGTCTGTGTGTGCTTGTGTCTGTGCTTGTACCATTGATTTTTTTTTGACACACACACACACACACACACACTTCCATACATAAAGCGAGGAGATCTGCTTGTATTATCGCATTCTTAATGGCCCTGTAATGAAGGCTTTATTGCTGATAAGACAGGAGGCGGGTGGGGAGGGGTTGCTGGCACTGACAGAACAACGGATGGCTTTGCAGGGCCTCTTGGGAATGTTAATGTCTGCTGGGAGTTGAGGGACTGAGCCGAACTCATCTCAATTTCTCCTTCCATTGCTTTTTTTTTTTCAAGGTTCTATAGTGTAGTATTAGTTGCCATGGCAGCAGTTGGCTTTCAGCTGTAAGGGTGGCTGTCTGTGCACGATTTGTTGATTCAGACACGACTGACCTCACTGTAACTACTGTTAACAGACAGACTGGCAACGCTGTATTTATTATCATTTTAAATAGTTCTGCTAGGTGGCTTGTGCTTCAGATCTGTGCATGTGTGCGTGCGTGCGTGCGTGTGTGCGTGCATGTGTGAAGCTCTGCTTAACATATATTGGAGAGTTTAAAAACATCCTTGAAATGCATCAGCCAGAAAATATATGCAAAGTTTATTTCCCAATATTCCCTTCCATGTCACCTTTGCAGATG
>VURO01001182.1:42927-53844 GCA_015108175.1 Pelvicachromis taeniatus
GACAGACGAGGACGGTCACATATTACATTTTTCAAGATAAAAGTGCTATTTTTTGTGGCTTTTAAAAAAAAAAAAAAAAACAGTTAGAGCGATTCACAGATAGCTCTGCAACTTCGGAGGGCAGAACTGCAGAATCCCGGCACAAACACAAAGACAGAAAGCAACGACATGTTAATAATTACATGTTTTATTTCAGTAAAATAAACTAATTAAAAATGGACACACTTTTTCATATATTGAAAGAAACTAACTGTAATGAGATCATGCAAGGCTGTAATGTCTGGCTTTTGTTTTGTTCTTTTTGTTTGTTTTTTTTTATCCCCACGTAACATCTGCAGTGGATGGAACCAGTATAAATGTAGAAAATAATAGCTGTGCTACTGAAATGAGAGCCACTCTTAATGGTGGCATTTTCACGGGGCATCTCTCATTGCACAGAGTACTTCTCTAAGTTCCACATGAAAGTTGAATTATACAACGATTTCCAGTATCTTGTTACACGGTGCTCATCCATCCTCCTTTTTTTGTGTGTGTGTGTGTGTGTGTAATGCTTTGTAAATCTTGCTACTGTGTGCTACAATTCTTCTGTTTTGAGTCGATGACTAAAGTTCAGCTTCAAAAAACACTGCTTTGTGTTGGTGTTCATTGAAATTTATTATTTGATATATGGCGGCCGGGGGGGGGGGGGGGGGGGGGGTTAGTTGTGTGCTTTCAATATTGATCTTGTATTATGTTTTGCTTCAGTGGTGGCAAAAGTCTAATTCCTTCCCCCCCACCCTCATAATATGCAAAAAAAAGATTTATGTGCAGTTGTGCTTCAGTCACAACAACACATTGTACTTGCACCATGTACACATACATCACGCTTCACTGCTTACAGTATATTACTGCGTTTCAGTTTAAGTGTAAACTTAAAACTTCATTAAAACACCAACACATCGTCGCATTCTGTCAGTTAGCAGTGCAGCGAGCACAGATATAAAACATTTCCATATTTATAGTTTGCCCTACTTTCGGGTGGAAATATTTCCACATTAAGAACTTCGGCCGATTGACCCTGACCTCACAACACTGTATAAACGCGGACTCACAACAGGGTGCTTGTTACATGCTCTGATCATCTTTTGCTCCCTCGTGTGACCTTGCAAACAAATATAGTGCCACCTGCTTAAGACATCAGGTTCACTGACTCATGAAACGCAGCAAAGTGCAAAGATTCAACAAGACACTGGCGATACAGTTTTCTATCATGCCTCAGTTCATTTCCTCATTGATGGTGATGGTGAAATGACTAAACATCACACACAGTGTTGTTAAGACACTATAACACCTTTTTTTTTTTCTAAGAGAGTTAATTGACATAGCTGATAGAATATCTCATGATTCATCTCAGGCAATCAACACTTATAAAAACGTCATGGCTGTAATATTCTTGTATCATGTAGTCACGGATCGTGGAGGTGGTGAGTTTTGTCATTTTAAAATATATTACCTCTAGTGACTGGGGGACAAAAAATTACAGCGTTACAAAAAAACAACAAAAAAAAAAACCCAAATGGCTTTTGTGGGTTATTCTCACGCAGAAGTGTTAACAAGGTCATCATTTTTCCTTTTATATTTAACAGCTTTAAGTCCTACACTTCATTTTCGGACATTTTTACATTGTCTGACCCATGTTGCACACTGCGGAGTTTTATATGGATACTTGTCATGTCAACTTTTCTCTGTGTTGTTATTTGCAATGTGTATATTAAATAATGCAAACTGAATGTACATTCCCAATAAAGCTCGAGACACATGTCGAAGCATATGTTGCTGTAGGTGCTTTGTTTTGACCTCGGATTTGGAGGTGTAAGACAAAATAAAGAATTCCTCTGTTCCTCTCACGCACAGCATCATGTATAGTGTACTGTTTTGTTAGCTACTACACAGTACATTCGCATTTTACTGGTACAAAATATATTTTTACTAAAATGATCAGTCATTGTGTGAATTTCGAGCATCACTGTCTTCAACAGGATGTTTTTTAATTATAATTTTGTTGTTGTTGTTTTCTAAAGATTAACATCCATATAAAAAAACAATCTGTAAACAACTCTTAAATTCACAATATGCATTTGATTGCTGGACAATGAAGTCCGTCACAGAAATGATCTTTTATTGTGCTCCTTTCCTTATATCCAGACTAACATTTCAAAATATTAAATGATGATCGTTTGGCCTTCCGCTAATGTTTGATATAGTTTGTTATTGTTCTTACTACAGATGAGGATTCTGTGTGCAGATTGTGCTTGTATTTTTAGTGGGATCACTGAAGTTGTATTTCTTTCTCTTCTAAAATTCCTTAATTCCCTTTGAGAAAAAAAAAAAAAAAGACTGGCCAATATGAGGTTAAACAGTGGAGCAATCAAATACTTCCTCCGTAGTTTGGTTAAATTTTTCTTGCTGTCAGGTTGTGATTCAGCCTTCAGCAAACAGCGGCCTGTCAGATCCATGACAGCGCAGCAGATGCTGTGTTTCTTTTACTCAGATTTACCTGCTTACTCGCATTACTTTTACTTGGTAATCGACTGAACTCTGCCAGCCATCGCTGCCTCCAAGCAAACAGAAAACAAACATTCAAAATCTACTTTACACAAACAATGATCTGGAGCTACACTGAGATGCATTTGTACATATATAATTGTCAAAGAAGCGTCAAACGATTTGCTCTTGAAGGCAAAAATTTTACTTCTGTGTATTTTATCATACTGACCACACTGCTAGACCCAGTATAGGCTGTAGACGTGTGCCCTGGGGCTCATGTTTGATATCAGTTAGTGTACTATACTAAAGATAGGCAATGGACAGTCAGTGCCAATTTTTTTTTTTTCTTCTTCTTCTTCTTCTTTTTTTCCATTACGAACAATAACACAGCACACTTCACTCGACTGACAGAGGAATGCTGACAGGATGTTCTGGCCTGATGTTTGTTCCTTTTGCTGGATATCTCTCGTGATTCATCCATAGTAATTGAGCATGTGTGGAAAGACTGGTGTGTGTGTGTGTGTGAGTGTGTGAATGTGTGTGTGTTTGTGTGTGTGTGTAAGTGTGTCTCTTGTGTGGGATTGTGTGTGGCTTTATGTATTTAAGAGAGCACCATTTTATGACAATTTCTCTTCAGAGAAAACAGTCACCATTAGATCACCATAAAGTCAGCATTTCAAAAATCAAAACCAAAAGAAAAAAAGTCTTATTTGTGCTATTAGAGACATGCCCCAGTCAAACGTCGCTGTGGGTGTCACTCTTGGCCTTTATGGAGGTCCTTTGGGGATTTTCAAGATTAGGTGTGTGAAATTTGCCGTTACTTTGTTCCTTCTGTCACAACTCAGGCACACTGAACACTGAAGGGGGATGGCGATGCTGAGGGTGTTGTGAGATGGTGATCAGACAAAAACTGTTTCAGAGTTAAACATCAAGGTTGGAAGGGTGTGTTTGTGCGTTCGGTGGTTCAATCGCTTCACAACGCCCCTGTCACACGGTTCCGTTCTCCTGCCTCGGCTTGTGGATGGTTGTGCGAGTGGCAGGCGTACTCAGGGATGGAGCCAAGGTGCAGAGGAAGCCAGCCAGCAATGTGAGACCGAGGCCCCCCCAGGCACAAAACATGGACCAGCCATAGCCATGGCTAATGTCTTCAGGGAGGCCATACATGTAGCGAGGATAGCGGGATAACTCGAAGTTGATTCCTGCCACACATGTGCACAACGAGATGATGCAGCATGTTCCTGTGTGAGTGGAAGAGAACAGGACTGGTTCAAATGGTTCTCGATCGATTATTGAATTTTTACATGCACTGTGCATCTTACTGCAGGATGAGAATCATGTTACTGCGGGACATTGAACTGTTCTCTCATGTTAACACAAAGGTGCTCTCAGCTGTCATCAAATAAATACAGAAAGTGAATAAAATTGGATTTTGCATGCATGCTTGTGTGTGGATGTGGGCATATGTGCTCTCACAGTACCTCCCATGAGAAAGAGTAGCCCAGCTACATATTGCATGAGGTCATGCTGCTGGCAGCATCCCAGCACTCCAATGATCCATCCGAAAAGAATGATGGACACAGCCATGCCCACAAAGCCAGCTGTCATTCTTCTTAGATCTGCAAG
Source organism: Pelvicachromis taeniatus (assembly GCA_015108175.1). Classification (NCBI taxonomy): domain Eukaryota; kingdom Metazoa; phylum Chordata; class Actinopteri; order Cichliformes; family Cichlidae; genus Pelvicachromis; species Pelvicachromis taeniatus. Next base: position 47,077 of record VURO01001182.1, read on the forward strand.
CAGAAAGGAAAACTTCACAGAGGGAATCGTAACTTACAGACACTGAATACTAAAACTAAAGTATTATTATTACTATTATTAAATCATGTAAACACGTTGCATCACTGAGAACATGATCTCTTTTTTAAGACACACCTATGTGCAAAAACATACAGTGTAAACCTGCTACAGCGTAAATGTAGACAGACTGCTAGACAGAAAGAAACCTAATACAAAGAGACATTATACATGGTCAGAAATTATGAAAGGTATTTCCCAGTCTAGATGTAGACATATAACGTTTTAAAATTGTCCAATTAAATTTAATTTTGTTTGTTTATTTTGATTATTATTATTTATTCCCTTTTGTAGGCAGCAGTCTTTCAGTTTTTCCAAAATGTGTGAATGAGAGGTACAGCAAATAATCAAATGTCATCAGACATTGTGCAGTAGAGCCTTGTACATAAAGTTTATATATTTCTGCTCTATTTGCAAGGCAGGACAATTGCACTGTGTTTTGCAGTTAGTAGAAACATACAAGAAACACACGTGACTAAGAAAGAAACAACTGCTATAACACTGAAGTACACTGTGATAATAGTTAAGATACGCATGAGTCAAGAGGCATGCATTGAAATAATATCACCATAATAGTGTAGACCAGGGGTCACCAACATGATGCCCGCAAGGACCACATGAGTAGCCCGCTGGCCTTTTCTAAAAATAGCTCACTATAACAACTTACCAGTAAGCTGCATCTATGTTTATTTTTTGTTGCTATTTTTTTTAAATCACAATTGCATTGGTATCAACTTGTTAGAGATAATATATTAAAAAAATGTTTATTATTAAATATTAGATCAGTGCTAGCTGGTCTCCACAGAAACAGTTGCCATAATCAGTGTCTTTACATAGATGAATATCATTAATTATTAATGATAACATATAATTAAAGTTAAATTGAGGAAATTTGTTATATCAGAAGTGTGTGTCAGACCGGTAGCCCTTCACATTAATCAGTACCCAAGAAGTTGCTCTCACTTTCAAAAAGGTTGGTGACCCCTGGTGTAGACAAAACTATAGATTGTACAGTGATGTTACTGGGAATGCAAAAGTCAAATGCCTGGTGTTCCACAGCGGTCTTAAAAGGACCTATTCAGTTGACAATTTCATGGAAACTAGGCTACATGCTAACTTAGAAATAAAGTTACAAAGAAATGTTTACTTCTAATTGTATTATCAATAGCAAAAGCTGTGATGGAACAAACTATCTGTCCAGTTTCATCTTTCAGATTCGTGTGTCAAGGATTTAACTAATGCCAATAAAACAACTTAATACACAGAAAGATCAATATAATATTCAAGAGTTCAAAAATCAAGAATCAGTTCATTCAAAGCTCTAACTGAACTTTATTTTGTGCTAAACTATCTGCTTTTATACAAATTTAGATTTTTTCATGTTAAACCAACCTGCCCTTTTAGAAGAGGAAGTGTGTTAAGACATCGTTAAGTAGTTTCAATATATAGCTCTTTCTAGGAAATAGTCTTTTTTTTTCTTGATGGATCCTAAGGAGCCTAGCAACCACACAGTGGAATCAAATGAGGATCCAATTGTATACATAAGTCAATCTAATTCAGTCTGTTAGTTAAAATAATTACATACATAATAATCGGATTAGAAAAATAACAAAAAGTTCATTTTTAAGCCAGGATGTATTTTTAACTCATCTTTACTGAACATCTCTGCATTATCAACACACTATAACACCTACTGAATATAAAACACATCTACAGGCAATAAGATGAAAGTAGTGGAACATGATACTGGAAATCACTACTGATAGAATCTAAGGTCCTGCAACTCACTGTCTCATGTTAACCCATAGGTGCTCTCGGCTGTCATGAAGTACAGAAATTGAATAAAATTTTATTTCGTCTGCAGACTCGTGTGTGGATGTGCTTTCACAGTACCATGATACAAGGATACCAAGAAGTAAAGGTCTATTCAAGGGTTTAAAGGAGCGGTTTAAGAGAAGAAGCCCCTGTGTTAATAACACTGATAACTGTGAGGTCAGCATAAGGTCAGCAACACATTCACTACTGATAGGCAGCTATGTGTTAAAGGTGTTAAATATAGGTATTTTAATTATTCAGAAATGGATAAGTATCCACTGTGACGAAGCAAGCATCTTGGAAAGGTTTATAGGTTAATAAAAGACTGCATGGAATGACAGCACAAGGAAATATTCACATAAGCGTTTCTAGTAAGAATGAAAAAAGATGAGGATTTTTAGCAAATGCATTTGAAATAGTGAAAAGAAAAAAAAAGACAAAAACAGATTTATGTTTAATATTTCCACATGTATAACATCATATCTATACAGGAAGAACAGTATATAAGAACAGTATTTTGATTTTGGTGTTATACACAGTTGTACAGTTTTTGCCATTTTGCCAAAGTTACGTTGAAACCAAGCACACCATTGTTTTTCTTGTGACATTACCAATAAGTTTGATGTGTCACATGGCCCTCTTCCTACTGAAAAAACAAACGTTGTATCCAAGATGGCCGACTTCTAAATGGCCACCATGGTCACCACCCATCTTGAGGAGTTTGCCCCCTCACATATACTAATGTGCCACAAACAGGACTTTAATATCACCAACCATTACCATTTTATTAAGGTGTATCCATATAAATGGCCCAACCTGTAAAGCAATCCTGTTGTCCCAACAATAACAAACACCACTTTCCCTTCCACTACACATCATGTTGTGTATTGATATACATTAAACAGAAGCAAATGTCCTTTAATACATGCGTCAGTTTAGCTCAGTTGGATGAGCATGAGCATATGGCTAAGTGCGGCCAGCCAAGGTTCAAATCTAACCTGTGGCTCTTTGCTGTATGTCTCTCCCTCTGATTTCCTGTCAGTCTTCACTGTATGTGTCCAATATGGCAGAAAAAAAAGTGGGTTGTACTAGTTCTTTACCCATCAATGTGCTGTCGTTTTTATTTGGTAATAATAGAGACATTTGTTTGACCAAAAAAAAGACATAGGACCCAACACAACGCCTTGGTGCACACCAATTTCACTCAAAAATAAAGCCTATTACTGTAAGAAAAGATTGTTATTGAATTTTCTCTTTTTTATTTTTTTCAATTATCATTAAGCTAGTCTATTAATGCTCCAGTCACACTAAGAAAAACAGTGGCTGGAAACTGTGTGCAACAAACTTGCAATCTTCGTGCTTAGAAATGGTTAGTTCGAAGGTGTAGACTGTGTGTGCAACCGCTCGCAGTCACTTGCTATCTTCAGGGTGACTTTGAACAGCAGTAAGATGGAATTAGCCTGCTACCAGTTTGTGATTAAATGGGTTCAAATTGGCAATTACATGCAATCTGTTTGTGATAATGCTGCAAATAATTGTGATAAATCAGTTCAAATACCAAATCTGTTCACATCTACATAAACATAAATTTGCATTAACGCCTTTCATTCAAAGTCCAGCCAGAATGTGAGAGATTTAAATTCAGATTCCCTCCAAATAGTGACATAGTTTCCGTAGGACAGCAATTTCAAGAATATAATAAGAATGCCACCAGATGACAACCAGTTGAGTCGAGTCTCCAATGTGAAGAGACACGTCACAGATGAGATGCACTTATCAGACATGCTGAGTTAGATTGTAATGTTATGTCAATCAGTCTTGCTTGTATAGCTCACACAGCAATTATTTACAATGCCAAACCCTTGCCAATCTGACTGGAATTGTTTATAGAAAAAATACATCTGTATTAATGAATAACTCCAACAATCAGATAATCAATCACCAAACACAAACACAGTCAACACCAGCTCCACAAAGACAAAACCTTTAATACTTACGGAGTGCATGCCACTCATCCTGCCGTATAGTCTTTGTGATGTTGATGGGTACATTTCGTGGTAAGATGGACGAGGAATAGTGATACTTGACTGGGGTACATCTCTGAATTATGCCTGGCAGAAGAAAATGGAAACAGTTGTAACTGGAGGACAAATTTCTTTAATTCAAGTAAGTAAGAGGGTAACAAGCAAGAAAATTAAGTAAGAACTGCATTCTGAACCTTCGCCCTACTTCTGGGATTGTAAGATAATGTGTGTATGCAAACCTGGTAGAAAAGCTTCTTATTTATTTTCCACCCTCACTGCGTTTTAATTTTCTGCGCTGGCCTTATTAACCTTGTTTTCCCAACCACTCCTACATTGTTATTAAGGGAGGGGATTAGGGAAACAATATGGAATATGGATTATTCCACCGACAGCCACGTAGAGAGCTTAACTGTTCTGCCTTTAAAGTGAATCTATTTCGATTTTTGCATTTGGTTTTGGGAACCCAAGTCTATAATCCAGATCCTGCTTTTCATATCAGATCTCATATTAAGGAAAATACCTGGCAAACCATTAAATGTCCTGCACACCTATAGAAGATTAACATAAATTAATTCAGCTTCATGACTGGAGCTTTGATCAGTGAACCGGACTGTGCTTGACTGACGCCTCCCTGAGTCTCTGTTTGCTTTGTTGTGACTGTTCAAATGGGACAAATCAGACATTTATCACGGCTACGGTACAATGAGTTTGATAATTACTCGTAAGCATATCGGTGCCTGGCTTTAATCTGATAATGCAAGTGAAGGAACCTTTGAAGGTGTCACATATTGTTAAAGTCTAAGTCCAAACATCTATAGGGGTAAATAGTGTTTCACATATGCTGGAAAACTATGTGAACAAGGATTTTGAACTCCTAACACTCTGTGTAGATTAGGAAATGCATTCAGAACGGTTTGCATTAATTAAGAAAATAATCTCCCAGATGAGACACATTCAACTGTTAAAACGCCTTGCAGCTTTGATCTTTCTTTTTATCTGATTCTGAGCGCAGTTCTGTAAATTGTCTCACTTAAAATTTGTGTTATTATCATTTATTGTTGGCCTTCAAGCACGCTGACAGAGTTTAATTAAGGTCACTTTAAATCTGACAGACTGGTTGACGTCTGATTGCACAGTAATCACATTTTGGCTGCTTGAGCAGGAAGTAACAACGTTAGCGCAATTAAGATGTTCAATTACATACATTCGTGAGAGCTAAATGTAATAACGGCGTACAAATCTGCGTAATGTTTCTGGTGTATAATCATTGTCAGTGTAGTGAACATGCTAATGGCAAAGCTGAGTTCATGCAGTGAAGAAAGACATAGTTTATTTTTACATGTTATTATTCTCCAGATAATGCTGGTGCTTTATAGCCAGTGACCAATATAAATAATCGGTTTTCTTCTATGCCATCTGTACCACTCTGCACAAAACATGACACACAGATAGGAAGTTACAAAAACCTGAAGTTAATGGTGATTCTACGACTCGGACAGGGCTATCTAAATGGAGTAATAAAATCAATTTACTTAGACTGCATACAGTATTTACTTCTGCAGGCACTTATAGTAAATACTGCATGTTCTATTATGCTTGAAATTGAGCCAATTCTAATCTGCACCTCCGTTCTCGCTGATAAGAGCTCAGTATGGTAAATATCCCAGAGGCATGGAGACTAGTAGCAGCAAGAACTTTTAACAGAAGTTAAATGTGTTGTAGTCTGTCAACATGAATAGTGCAAGATGTGGACATGGTATCATGAACATGGCTCGTGACCAACATAGTAGTGCTCGTTTGAAACTCGAATGTTTTTAAAAGGCATGCAGTCCGCTTAAATAATAATACAAAGTACAGCCTGAAATAACCAGAAGATTGAATCACAACCATTCAGAGACAAAATCGGAATAAGCTTCATCAGAGTTACTTGTGCTGTAGGAATTGCATTGCACTAATGTGTTTATGCCATAAAGTCAGCCTTTGCAGGACAATGGGGCAATCAGTGAAACATTAACAGAACACTGAAGTGATGTAAGTGCACTGTTCTTACAATATGATGATTTCTGAGAGCAGAAATGAAAACGCACTGTAAATGTTTCATTAGAGGGCCTGAAATCTTGTGTTATTCGTGCAATTAAATGGTTTTTAATTGTAACATAAGTCGTAGTTGTTATAGTAGTTGGGGGGGGGGGAGTATTATGTAACAGAATTACTGCAAGGTATCTAAAAGGCACAGCATGCTGTGGCTAAATGAATGTTATTTATTGGTCTGTTTTAGCCATGCTGATCTATCTACAATCTACTTTTATTGTGACACTAATCAGCAACAACAACAACGGCAAGCAGCACAAAAACAACTTCTGTCACTTGCTTTTGCTATAGAGTGACACCTTTTTGTGCGTGTCCCTCAGTTTCAGGACCCAACTCTGTTCCAGGTATGGCATCAGGCCTGAAACAAAGCTTCTCATTGCTGTTCACTGAAGGATGGCTGTGCACTGAGTTGTCCCTACTGTAGCCTAATATTTAAAGCATTTTCATTAAAGATTCAGCTTCTGGTGCAGAGTGAAATTGTTTTATTTATCATATTGACTATTACGAGGCCGCTTAGGCTCTTATAGACAAGACAATCCTCTTGTTATAATATTATCCGAGAGAGAGAGAGAGAGAGAGAGAGAGAGAGAGAGAAGAGAGAGAGAGAGACTTAGCACCATGGACAGCGAAATTACCCGATAAATTAAAAGACACAACAGATTCCAAAAGGTCATCCTCATGTTTTATAAAATGTCAAAGCAGAGACACGCTGGTGTGAGAGGCCTGTGGATGATTGTGTGTGTGCGTGCGTGTGCGTGTGTGTGTGTATATATATGTCAGG
>VURO01001183.1:0-16369 GCA_015108175.1 Pelvicachromis taeniatus
TAATTTTTTGTGTTTCTGTGTGTTTTGCCAAAACTTGACAGCAGCATCTACCGTATGACAGAAATGCTTTTGGCTCAAATTGATTTGATCGTTTATGAGATGTATGTTTGAGATACATTCCACAGATCATAGCTGCTACAGTTTTAACTATCATTTAGTAAATTAATTTTTGTCAGACACCGGAAGTCAGTTTTTCAACACCGGAATGAAGTGAAGTGACAGCGGTGTTGACCAGGAAGGAGAGAAGCGTGAAAAGATCAAAATTGAGCATGTAAAATCCAGAGCTAGCTGCGAGCCGTCGACAGGAAGACCTCTAAATACCATACCCTCCTTGGACTCCCAACTATTTAGTCAACATCCTCTTATGTCTCGGTTTTAATCTATATAATGGTTTTGTTTTCACCTTATAGGCTTTTGGCATAAAATAAGATAAATTAAGACTAGAATATATCTTTATAATTTTCTCAACTAAACTATTAGTGAGACAAAACACTTTTCACGTTGCTTTAAGTTTACAGGTCTAAGAGTCATAAGTGTCTTGCTCTGTCTCCAGCAGCATGGCTACTGTCGAGAAGATTGCGTCAATAGGACAGGATCTGGTGGACCCGAGACAGGACCTGACCAAGCGGTTCAGAGCTTTATTTACCCTGAGGAACCTGGGAGGTAAAACACCAGGAACATGTAGAGTTTTTAATTTTCAAAAACTGGACAAATGACAAAAGCACTCAGCTAAGTGACAAAATGCGGCAATCCATGTACCCAGTGCTCAAGATTTGCAGTAGTATTTAGGACTCCCAACAGTGGTTTGTAGGGGTGGGAATCATCCCACACATTGTTTTTTTTTCCCAGATGTAGTTGTGGTTATTTCTCTGTCCTTTCAACATATTTTAATTTCCCCTATGTTTTCCAACAAAACACACAAGAAAAAAGTCATCTTTAAATCCATAAACTTTACAATAACGTCTTGCTCTCCCACTTGCCGACACCAGGCTTTTCCTCTTCGTCTGGTGGCTGTAATGGCAGAAAGCAGCAGTGTGCTGTTTGAAAGACAAGACATTCAGTTTCTTTTTCTCTGACAGATCTGTTTTGGGTTTTTTTTAACAGCAGAGCTGTTGTGTATTGTTGCAATTTATTTGGTGCGACTGTAGTGATTTTTGGGTGAACTCATTTAAGCTGTCGTCTGTGTGTGTCAGGTGCTGAAGCTATAGAATGGATCAGCAAAGCCTTCGCTGATGAATCGGCCCTGCTGAAGCATGAGTTGGCTTACTGCCTGGGACAGATGCAGGACAAACGGGCCATTCCTACTTTGACCGCGGTTCTCAAAGATAAGCAGCAGGAGCCAATGGTTAGGCATGAAGCAGGTAAACGTGCTTGATGGGGTTGAGGAGTCAGTGTATTACCAAACGCGAGTATTTTGACAGAGTATGTTTTATGTAAACATTACTTGAAGCTCTGTGCTCTGCACTGATGGTGCATTGGCCGTTTGAGAATTTGCTCAAATAAGTGCATGACCAGGTACTCATTTGTTGCTGCACTAAGTACAGAAGTGCCCCATTAATCTGCTTTTTATATTTTTACAACACACATGCAATACAGACGCACGTGCACTGTGTAAAATAGCTACAGTAGCAGGAAATGAACTGCTCATCGTTTAAATTTCCTAAGGAGCATTATAAACAGTAATTTAGGTGAGGTGGTATAACTAAACAATTAAATAATATCATTTAGTTGCTTCTCCACAAATTTGGTCTTTGCTAAGTACTTTGTGACAAAAGCAGTATAATCAGCTGCTTGTCAATTGAGTCTGCAGCTTTGCCATTTTGGGCTGGTTCCAAAGTCTGCTTGAGTGACATGTAGAGCAGTTTCATGTGCTGCACATTCTGGCTTGAGTGATACAACCCTCTCCCTAGCTCACTCTGGTCTCTAGAGCACCCATAAGAACCACTGATGCCAACAGTGGAGCTGGGATTCATCCACTGGAGTACACAATCACAACATCTGAAAGAGATCAAGAACTGCCAAAACAGCAAATACTACAACGAGTAACCAAATATACTACGACTGCCAATAATATACTTTAGTGGTCTTTGTAAGGAACACTAGGTACCTTGTGAAAATGCTACACGTTGCCAGAATTGTCCCTAAAGGACACCTTCTGGACAAGGTCCAGAAAGGTGCTATATAAATAAAATTGTATTTATTTATTTATTTAAAGAAGGTCACATTGAATTAAAAGAAACTGAGAATGTGCATTTGGTATGAGGGATGGTTAGTGAGCTAATATTTAACCACTCTCTTTCTACTATACATAAGTTTGTGTAGAAAAGTATTCTAAGTTTACATACATATGTGTGCAAACTCACAATACTTCCCTGGTGCAAGCACGGTGGATGCTTTTCAGAAAATATTTTGAGACTTTAAGACAGGACGCAAAAATGAATGAAAGCTGGAAACAGCAGTACAGTTTGGAAGTCTAACTGCTATCTCTGTGTACCTGTAGGGGAAGCTCTGGGGGCAATTGGTGATTCTGTGGTTCTGGACCTACTGAAAGAGTACAGTCAGGATCCTGTCATTGAGGTAAGAGCATATCACAAAACTTGCCTACAACTTTCAACTCGTTTTTCCTTTTACCTGCTGCAGAACAGACCTACCGTTTAGGCTTGGGCTTATTTAACAGGATATAAATTAATTTTGAAGGTAACTGAAAAACATGATTTACTGTTGTATGTGTGTAAGTGTTATAATGCCTTTTATTGTCGCATCACTTCTGAGCCGCCATCTTTCTGGCTGCTCTCAATGTTTCCTGCTGGCTTTACCCTGTACTTTGACATCTTCAACTATATAGTGTCACCACTGCAGTCCAATCCATCCTTGAAGCCTGGTTTCCTTGCCAACCTTTTAAAAAAGAATAAAAATAAAATATATATAATATTAAAAAAATATCCAACAAATAAAGCTGGACCTTAGGAAGTACAGTTTATTGTGGAGTTTGCATCTCTTTGAAGACTCCCTCTTGCAACTTGGGCATCAGCGCTTTTCTTGGTTGGGTACTGCTGCCACTGCCACCTCTGTTTCTGCTGCCATTACTGCTCCCACTGCTGCATCTGATTGATGATGTGCTTTTATGTTCTGACACATGGTGGTGGCCGCATGAAGGACATTAAATCCACAGAGTCTTTGCAATAGTTGTCTGTCTTGGCAGTAATGACCTAATATATCGTCAGAGAACCTCAAACAAGGCTTTATGCACCTCGTGCCACTTGAAAGCAATGTATCATCTCTGGCTTGCTGTCGCACTGCCTTTTACTTAGTAAGTTTAATGTTACATCTGGTTCAAGAGCTACTGAATTAATAAAGAAATTCCCTTTGTGTACTGCAACCTGTCATTCCTCAACTGTCCTGAACTTTTTCAAGCAAAATTGCCTTCACTGAAACCACTGGGATTCACGTACTCTGTCCACAGGCACTGAACTAACCCTTCACAGCATAAATCCTGTTCACTCCTACTCTATTACAGAGACAGCTGTTTTCATACCATTGCTACTAGGCAAAATTTCACAACAACACCACTGTGATACCCATGTCTGGCTTCCCATTTTCAAGGTCAATGTCCACTTTACAGATTCCTCTGATTATAAGGCACAGATGGAAACAATCCAGTTGATTGTCTTTGCACATGCAAGCTTACTGAAGTTATTACTCTCTGCTGAAGCCAGTTTTTCCAGTAGATCTTTATCTAAATAATCATACATACTTAACAATGATGTCACCTGTATCAGTGAAACCTTCCTCAAAATAGGGGACTGTGGAACTTTGTCCACCCAATACTTAAATTCCCAGAGGTGCTCAAGCTGTGTTGGGGTTCTAGCAGGAGTTTACGCTTCCATTTACTCCTGGTTTATTTCACTCCTAATTGCTAACATTTAAAATTCCGTGTGAATTTTTAGTTTGCTGTATTGTCTATTTTTCTATTGATCTGATTTCCTTTTCTTTTTTTTAAATTTGAAGACATCATTTTGGTAGTTGACTACATAATGATGGTACCTCTAACTGTACTGCCGGAAAATATCTCAACACTGTTAAATCATTTAATTTAGGGTAGTGTGTTCAAAATCTGTGTGAGACACGGTGAGCATAATGGACCCTTTTAGAGAAAACTCCCTCTAGGGTTTAAATACCTGGGACTCTCCATTTAATTTGGTGAGTTCCAAGTAAGTGGTAACAAGGTCCTGCTAATTGTGAGTGTTTCTACTTGTCATTCATTTTCAGAGGGTGTACATACCATGTTACGGTCATAAAACACGAATGTGAGCAAAGCAGCAGTTTGGAATTGACTGGTTAAAATACAGTCGTAATGGTCCCCATATACTCATCATCTCATGTTGTTTTATTGTTTGTCAGAAACATTCAATATGTAAGTCAGAGGAACTTTAAGAGAAGCTAACCAGAGACAAAAGAAATATGACTTTGACTCTGGGAAGAATTCAAGTCTGACATAATGTCATTTAGCATGCTTTATACAGTTCTTTCTTCTTTATGTACAGTGCTTTATTTAACAGTCACACAGTCCTGACAGTTAACTCACACCTATGCGTGCATAGGGGGCATTTTCTTCCTGCCAGGGGAAAAGCCTGGACTAAACCACTGACTTTTGCCTCAGTATTCCAGTGTTTTAACTTCATAATTGGACATATTTTTCATTTATTTAAAAAAGTGTCATTTATAATTCTTTGAGGTTTACTTTTGGTGACAATTTCAGTTATATTTGATGCTTGGAACCCCAATTAAAATTGCAGCTTGCACTCTGTTATTAACACTCAGTTGATGCAGAAAACGACATGAAAGCTGACATCCAATCTGTGCAGGTTGCAGAGACATGTCAATTGGCTGTTCGACGACTAGAATGGCTTCAGAGTGGAGGAGAGAAAACGCTGCAGGACGGACGCGCAGATAAAAACCCCTACTGCTCTGTAGACCCAGCCCCTCCAGCAGCAAGGAAGAGTGTGCCAGAGCTGCGCGCTGCACTGTTGGATGAAAGCCTGCCACTCTTTGACCGCTACCGTGCCATGTTTGCCCTGCGTAACCTGGGCACTCAGGAGGCTGTGTTGGCACTAGGAGATGGTAAGGTTCAACTTTATGGTAATCAATTATGTGAACATTTATTTCACACAGCAGTCATTGTTAATCTCATAATACTACATGCAAACCATGGTTCTTAAACACTCTCAGGAACTTGAAGATGTGGTTACTGAGCACCTCATAAAGTGCATATATGAAAGTCAATAACTGTAAATCCATGTAAAGTATGTCGAACTATGTAGGTAGAAAGTAAAATGTGCCTCCTCTTCTGTGTGCCTCCAGGCCTGCAATGCTCCAGTGCTCTGTTCCGCCATGAGATTGGCTATGTTCTGGGTCAGATGCAGCACCCAGCAGCAGTCCCAGCCCTCCGTGCAGCTTTGGAGAGTTCCAACGAGAACCCCATGGTCCGACACGAGGCAGCAGAGGCTCTAGGCTCAATCGGCAAAGACGAGTGTTTGGCTGTGCTGCAGCGTTACCGTGAAGACCAAGAGCGTGTTGTCAAGGAGAGCTGTGAGGTTGCCCTCGACATGTTGGAGTATGAAAACAGTGGACAGTTCCAGTATGCAGATGGATTGGTCAGGTTACAGGGTTAGTTATTTAGGTCAATACTGAGGTCATGCTTATTAAATATGAGCAAAGCTTTAGAAAATCCTTGTGTTTAAAGGTAATTAAACACAGTATATTGTTCACAGTAATATTTTCTGTACTTCAATATGGCTAAATTGAAAGCCAAATATATTTAAAAAAAATAAAGGCTGGAACATGGATAAAATTGGGCCATCCACCCTAATGGGCCGTGCCTTTGACCAGCCATTGCTCTTGCCCCATCATTCAGCTGCGTCTTCAAATCATCCCCATGTACAGATATGGAGGAGAAGCTGCCCAGCCAATAGCAACGTTGGGAGACGTGCAGATAAGCAATGGAGTGAGTAACGAAGGACTGCCCTAACAACCAGTTGATCAGGAGATGAATGTGTGGGGTTTGTTGGGTCCTGAAAGGCAAAAATAATAAACCATCCAGCTTGCAACCATCCAACTAAAAATAAACCCACTCAGAAGATCATCTGGAAAAGAGTAGAGTTCGTTTATTGAATGGAGTCCTATAAATGACAAAACGGACTGTCACAACCAACAGAACAGCAGGACAACACAAAGCAGTGCAACCCCAGCATATAGAGCCTTCTGCATATGCAACAGACAAAGACAAAACAACCGAGGGAGAAGAGAAGGAAACCCAAGAAAAGAGTGGCAGAGAGAGCGAGGCCTCCTGGACCCTCTTATTTTATTGAGTAAGGACCCTCTGCTCAACCTGATTTTATCCTGCATTGTGGTTCCACAGTTTGATTGAAAGTCCTCATTCTAAACTGAAGTCTGCTACAAGCATCATGGTGTGAGGTAGACCTTGTCATGCTTCTCTTGGTACTTTGTTCTTAAATTACAGTGGAGCACAGCTTGCAGTTTTAATTTGAATATTGTTTTTATTTACAGTCAACTGTGTAAAATTAAAATGATCTTACGTGCTAATGTCTCTGAGTTTCACAGCTTTTCTTAGCTGCTTGTGGTTTTGCACATCAGTTAACTGATGCTTTGTTTGTAAGTATCAGTAAGTAATAAAGTACAGACTTTTAAGGATGACCAAATCTGGATTACTATTTACAGGGATTCAGGGATTACCAAAGTTCATGCCAAATAAAGAATCCTTATTATAAGGCCTGTCAGTGTAGTCCAGAGTAGGTCCATAAAGACACGGACGAGTGAGTTTGGTGTGAAAGAACGTCGCCTGTACAGAGTCCTGACTTGGACCCAATAGAACATCCCTGGGATGAATTAGAGCAGAGACTGCAAGCCAGGCCTTCTTTTCCAAACATCAGTGTCCGACTTTATAAATGGGCTTCTGGAAGAATGGTCAGGTACACTCCAAAGCCTTCCCAGAAGAGTTGAAGCTGTTTTGGCTGCAAAAAGTGGGCTGTCATTATATTAAACACTATGGATAAAGAATGGGGTGGCACTCAAGTTTATATGCATGTGAAGACAGATGAATAAATACTTTTTCCAATTTAGCAGGGTAAATAGAAAATATATGGGATTTGAGGAGGAGAAGATGGCCAGGTGCTGCTAAGGCGAGACGCATTGGTCACGAAGCCGTTTGGTACTGCAGGCGAACGCTATCCAGGTACAAAAGGAGAAGTGTGGAGTTTTTGGTAATATGTACCACTGTTGCTGAATTTTGGAAAGTGACTTATGTCTACCGAATCCAATTTGTCCAAATTGTAGAGATTTAAAGTGGATTATATGGACACGTATGTATCTTAGAAAATACCGCATACTTGCTGTAAATCAGCCACCGTAGGCTTTAAAAAATTAAAATAACTCAAAATATTTCATACATAAAATGGATAATAAAATGTACCTATAAAGTGTTTCTCAGCTTTATTGTTATATTCAATCAGTCAAATATGTTTTTGTTATTTAAATATTTAAAATGTAGATATTGATTGATTTTTTTTAATTTTTATTTCTTTATAATAATTCTTCATGATTGAACAATAAGAAAAAGAAAACTGATCGTCTGTTATTCATTATGAAGGTTTAGTGTTGATTTTCCGAACACATTAAGCTCAGTATCGCTGATATCAGCCTGAAATTTACTTAATATCAGTGGAGTTGCATATCACTAGCCTCCAGGGTGCATCCGCGAGCCTAACAACCAGAGCCTTCTGTTAGCAAGCGCTATGTTACGGTAACCATAGCAACCCTTGGAGTTTGTATATGAAGGTACATTGTGAAAGCGGTAGAAAAAAATATAGAAGTCTTGGACGTATTTTCCACGCTTGTATAAACAGTTACTCTGTCCTTACCTCAAAACTAGTTGACGAACGATGGACGGAAAACAGGATAGACTGCAGTCAGCTGCCGCGTTCAAGGCTTTTCTGTTGAAAAACAGCACGAAAAGCAACCTGAACGTGTAAGTAACATTTTTATAGTACTAGTTAGTATCTGATGTTCTCATGACCTCCTTGTATGTTTGGTTGTTAATTTATTACGATCATGTAAACAATGTACAGAAGAAAATACAATTTTTAAAAAGCCATACATAATAAATAAGCCTAGTAATATATTTCAACATTGCTTCATTTGTTTTGATTCAATTACATAATAAAAAGAAGTGGGAAAAAGTGCACACTTATTTAATCCCACCCATTCGCCATTAGTTATCGGTCAATATTTAATCAGCACCACATCATATCATTATGGTTTTGTGATTCCATAGCTTTGTCTCCACACTACAAGACCAATACCTCCAGTTCTGAAAAGTTAGTTGTACAATCCAATAAGCAAAAATAAACTCTCCTAAACAGAGACATTCACTGAATTTCAACATTTTGCCTGTCTTTATAACTCCCTTGGTTAAGTTGATGTTATTTGATCTGTGATCCACATGTAGCTAATAACATATCAGCAGACATGTTCAAAGATCAGGCTACAGATAAGATTTTGTAATGATATCTGTAGCTGTATAACCCTTAGTTCTAGTTCATTCTTATTTCATTGACTTTTGCTCCTTTTCGTGTCCTGTTTGAATTGGCCCCTGTGTGTCCTCCACAGTATCCCCTATGTATAGTATGTTATGTCTGGTTTTGTCAAGATTTTGTCTCTGTCTTGTTTCCATGTCTCTCTCTCTTTTTCTGTCGCTCTCTCTCGGTCTCTGTCTTCAGTGTCTTTGTGTTTGTCTTCCTAGTCTTGTCTCTGCGTCACCTCCCTGCATTCCCTTTACTTAGTCAGTCTTGTCTCTGTTTGTTTCCTCTGTCTTCCTGCGTCTGCCCCTCTGTCTGTTTACTGTTTTATTTTCATAGTCTCTGGTTTCAGCTGTCAGCTGTGTTCTCCATGTGTTCCCACTTCCCCGATCACCTCCTGTCTGAGTTTTCCTCCCGACCTTTGTCGTCACGTCTGCTTTTCCCCTGTGGCTCTCCTGTGTCTCCAAGGTTTCTGTAATGTTTTGGGTTTTTTATTGTTTTGTTTGTTTCCCCCAGTTCAGGCGTTCCTCTGTTTAGTTTGTTTATGTTTCTCCCAGCTTTGTATATCTGCCTTAATAAACAGCACACTTTCAGTTTATTCCTATTTTTGTCTTTTGTGGTCTGCATTTGGGTCCTCACATAAAAAAAAACACAATCTGCCTACACATATTGTGACAGGCTATTTCCTACAACTCTTTACTGAGTTCTCATGTTGAGTGTTAAGAGGCGAGCCACATTTATTGCGCTTCAATAAGACTGTTTTAATGAAACAGAGAAGAAATTAACTGAACTGAACGGTCATTTGCTGGTTTTTACTGAAGTGAACTGGCTACATCTTTGTAAACAAATTATAGTGCATTGTTAGTAGAATCAGAATTATTTGCCTTGTTTAGTAAATCTATAAAATGAAATTCAGTTTTTGTCTTATATTTACCTGCTGTTTTACAGTGCAACTCATTTCCTCCCCTCTCTTTAGTGTTTTTGTGCCTGCAGTAATATTCCCGTCATTAATCATTTATCTTAGCTGAAGTGTACTGAGGTAAAAGTGAATCCTAAAGACTGCAACACATCAAAGAACATTACTAATGAATACTGGTTATACAGAACCTTACGCACACTTTCATCAGTTTATATAGATGTTAATCATCAATTTTTAATGCCATTGTACAATAACGTTCTGTATTCTTCAGTTTCTCATCTCATAAAGGATGGTCCAGTAAGCTACGCAGAGGACGCAAGCAAGTTTATGTTTTATTTCTTTATTTCCTGTCTCATGTTCTTCATACTGAGTTTTACTTCCCCTGTCTCATTAATTCTGATTTGTTTGCAGCTATGTTTCCTGATGATTACCACCAACCTAATGACTTACTGTGTGTTTATATTGTATAGATGTGTATAGATGTACGCTCTCTGCATCCTGAGCCACAGCCACTGGAGTTGATGTCTGTGACATATTCAGTGACACAAGAGCTTTATTTTCACACTAATTACAGACTCTGGCTAAATTTTTGCATGTTAACTAGTGTTTTACTGCTCGTATGAGTTGCCAGGGGAAATGCACCTTTAGAGGCTCGAAATTCAAAACTGATGCAAGACCAGATTTTGCAACATTTAAAGATGCAGTAAAAAAAATGCAGTTGAGATATGTTGAGATACAGTAGTGTAACAATACAACAGAATAATTTCATGACAAACCTTTGAAAAAATGTCTTGTGGAGCCATATGGTATCTGTGTATTAATATGTGTGCTAATATGTACAACTTACATTTTTAGGATGATATGTACTAAACTGTGTAACTGATGTTCTAGTTATGACCACCTCACTTGCTTGCTGATGAAGTTGATGGATGAGCAGCTACACAATGCGGTGGATGTGATAGAGGATATGAGCCGTGATGTAAAACGGGGTTTGTTAGAAGAGATGCAGAGCAATCTGCAAGATCTTCCAGAGACTACAGCTGATGTGATGCTGGCTGAGCAACAGTGCCTGCTCTTTACTCGGCCAAAAGACATGGACAACGAGGAGGAACTGGTATTGACCACACACACCTACACTGTCTGTTCTACAGCTTTTATATACAGCAAACGTCCCTTTGTTAAATCCTCAGATGATGGATATGAGATTAGTGGATCAGTTCAATTCAGTTTTATTTATGTGGCGCCAAATCACAACAACAGTTGCCTCAAGGCATTTTATATTGTAAGATAGACCCTACAGTAATACAGAGAAAAAAGAGAAAACCCCAACAATCATATGACCTCCTATGAGCAAGTGCTTTGGTGACAGTGAGAAGAAAAATCTCCCTTTTAACAGGAAGAAACCTTGAGCAGAGCCAGGCTCAGGAAGGGATGGCCATCTGTCATGACTGGTTTGGGGTGAGGGGAGGAAGATGGGATCAAAGACATGCTGTGGAAGAGAGTCAAAGATTATTAATAACTAATAATTAAATGCAGAGTGGTGTAATAACACATATTAAATGAAAAAGGTGACAGAAGAAGAAACACTAAGGGAGGATTCTGATCACCTGGTCCAGTCCTAACTATATACTATATCTAAATGGAAAGTAGAGAGGATGTAATCCAAACTGGAAGCTGGTTCTACAGAAGAGAGACCTGAAGGCTGAAAGCTCTGCCTGCCATTCCACTTTTAAATACTGTAAGAGCCACAAGTAAGCTCACAGTTTCCGTTTTATCTGAAACTAGAAGCAGAACATTAGGGGTCATCCAGGTCTTTATGTCTTTAAGACATTCCTGCAGTTTAACTGCGGTGTGTGTTATCTCATTTCATGGATAGATAAAGTTGTTTGTCATCTGCATTAGAGTGAAAATGTCTGCTATGCCTTCTAATTTTTATTTCACAACTTGGCTCATGTGATGAAGCACATTTGGTTTTAGAACTGAGGAAACTTCTCAGATGAGAGACTTCTTTAGGTGTCTTCAAGACATGTAAAAAATTCCAGTTGCTTTCTTTCCAAGTGATTTAGACTAGCATGACCTGAGAACCTATACAGACATATGCCTTCTAATGATACTGGCTAAGGGAAGCATGAATAATGTAAACAGAATTGGTCCTAGCACAGAACCCTGTGGAATAATTAACCTTAGTGTGTGGATTTATTATCATTAAACCTAAAATTTCATCAGTAAAGTGTCATCCTTTATTGGGGGAAGGGGTTGCTACAGGTTGTGTTGTAATCAAGATGGTTGAAACTGCAGAGTGAATATCATCAGACTCCTTTCCAGTATTTCTATTCAGGATATTGACTTTGTGGACAGTAATAGGGCTTTGTGTGTATGGGCTTTGTGGAGCACTGATTTTCTGCCTGTAGTATTTTACTAAACACATTTGTAAGATATTTTGTTCTGACTTTCATGCGATGGATTTTATATTATACCTTTAATAAGTCTTTCAATTTCTTGTCAACTTTATGTATGTATTACTTGTTTAGTTTATGAAATTGAATTTGAATTATGTAACACAGTTTATTGGACTTTTTTAGATGGAAACACCTGTTCCTAATGTGAATGAGTTGACCTTCTACCTGGAGCAGGCTGGAGTGGGTTTGGGCAGAGAGGAGATGCAGAGAATTTTTCTTGCTCTCATGCAGCTTGTTGAGTCGCAGGCGCTGTTGCAATGCCGACTATGGGGAAAGATTTTGGGAACAGAGAATAGCTATTTTGTTGCTGAAGCTGTTGCTGAAGGGGACGACCAAAGCGTTGATGACCCAGTTGAAGAAGAGGAGGCAGAGGTTGATGCTCCGGAGGATGAGGTGAGGAAGTAAAAAGTGTGGTATTAAAAATGAATTGGACCTGCTTGTACTAAAGGGTAGTAAAAGAAACACATTCCTACTTTTTACACTGATGTTACACTCCTCTGCCTTTGCATGTCATCTGCTCCATTGCAATGTACAACTTCATTTACTTTTGATACCACGTACTTCTCTACTTTGTTTTCCACGGCAAAGTAGCTCCTCAATATTGGTGAGCTCTATCATGACAACAGTACCAGACAACAGTGAATCATATTAACACAGTACTTTGTTAATATGATATACTATATATACTGTATAGTGTAATATCACAAATGATACAATGATAAATATGGTACAAACACAAAAAATACAAAACCAGTTGTGAATAGTAACAGGAGGAGTTAATAATGTTTTCTGACTCACTCTGGTACCAAAACTGTAAGAAGTACCATCATCGATAGAAAAACAGAAAAAGCAAGTATATTTAAGCTGAATCTGAGAGAATCACAGTTATGAGAATCACAAAGAAATAACAATTTTTTTCACAAAGTATTAATCGGTGAATTATTAATTTAGTCCAAATGTGTTTTTGTTTTCAGACAGATCAACTTCCTCAGTCGACCTATAAACCCCCGCCAGTTGTGCCAAAGGAAGCCACAGGAACAGGTGCTAATAAGTTTGTTTACTATGTGTGCACTGAGCCTGGTCTTCCTTGGGTAAAGTTACCTTCAGTCAGTCCTGCACACATCACTGTTGCTCGGCAGATAAAAAAATTTCTCACTGGGAATCTGGACACCCCAATTGTGAGCTACCCACCTTTTCCTGGGAATGAAGCTAACTATTTACGAGCACAGATTGCCCGAATCTCTGCTGGCACACAAGTTAGCCCTCAGGGCTTCTACCAGGCTGGAGAGGAAGAAGGTGATGAGGAAGATGAAGCACCTCTGGAGAACAATGAACCAAATCCAGACTTTGAGGGTATTCCAGCTGCTGAAATGGCTGAGTCTTTGGATAACTGGGTGCATCATGTTCAACACATCTTGCTGCAGGTACGCGTCTGATCAGACAAGGTTCATGGGCATTCTTTCAGCTTATGAGTGTGTCTAGATTTTTCCATCCATCTTCTTCAGGGTTGCAATGAGGCTGGAGCCTCTATTGCCTTTATATAATGTGTAAAAAATTGATTTTAGGGTCGCTGCACATGGGTGAACTTGGCAGTAAAACCAGAAGAGGAATCTAATGAGGAGGAAGAGACTGATGAGAAGGAAGAAGAGCCTGAAGAGCCAGAGCCAGAGGTTGGACCTCCTATGTTGACGCCCATCTCCCAAGATGTAGGTCAGTCTTTGACTTGGGACATTTTTCAGCCAAACCAGTAAGTTCAGTGTCTCACACTGATGAGAAGGTCAGAATGTTGCCCATTTATTTATTTATTTTTAATTGAATCTGATTTTTTTTTCTCAGAAATGTCCAACACTCCTCCCTGGAGCCTTAGTTTGTCCTCCACACTGACATCTCAGCATGCAGTAGCGGTGCTGCGTTCTAACCTCTGGCCAGGGGCATATGCGTATGCCTGTGGAAAGTAAGTGAGAAGATCAAAGTGCCTTTGTTTGTACATATGATATCATATTGTCCTGAAGGAATAGGTGCAATTACAAAGTACCATGTGCTGTCTCTTAAAACAGGAAGTTTGACAACATATATGTTGGATGGGGTTTAAAGTATACTGGTGGGGGGTATACCCCACCTGTACTCCCACTGCCAGAGAAAGAATATCCCATTGTACCAGAACTCACAGAGGCCTTGGACCCATCATTGGAGGAGGAACTGGCCCTGAAAGAAGCTTTAGAGGAGCAACAGGCTGTCCGAGAGGAAATGGAGGAGGCAGATGAAGAGGAAGAGGAAGAGGATGACTGAGTAAAAAGTTGACATTAAATAAAATAAAATAAAAACAATTATATAAGCCAATTTACTCGTGGACCTTTACTGTAGTTCAGCAGAATGCATTTTTGTATTTAGAGGGCAGATGAGAAATGAGATGTTGTGGAAAACTTCATTGACTCTTTAATAAATTGTATTATTTATTATTAGATTTATTATTTGATATTTATGAATCAATATTTCAAAATGAATTATTAATTCATTAATAAATATTTGAAATCAAAAATAGATTTCACAAAAAATAAAACTCAATGAAAGCCTCATTTTTAAAAACATTTTTGAATTCTAAATAAATAAAAAACTAATGTTGAAAATCTTTTTAAAATACAATTTTAAAAAGCACTATGAGTAAAGGATTCAAAGATCAAAAATGAATGGATTGTCCAATTAACTAAGATTTGTCCCGGTTAAACAATGGTTTAACCGGGACAAATTAAATAAAATTTAGCTAAGATAACTAATAGATTTATTATAAAGTATATGTCTTCTTCTTTTTTTTGCCTGCGAAAGAAGCAAAATACAACATTTTCCCATTTCAGTGTAAAGTCCTTGTATAGCTGTCTAGTACTGAATCTGCTGAAGTCCTTCCAAAACGTTCCAGCGTGTGAACAGATCCAGAAGAGGTGCTGTACAGTCTCAGGTTGGCTTCCACAAAATCCACAGTTCACATTTATGTCCCTTTTGAACTTTGTCATATAATTATTAGCAGGATAATATTTGTGAAGAATTTTGAATTAAACTTCTTTTACTTTATTTGATACAAAATACTTGTTAGGAATTGTCCAAACTCTTTTCCAATTAATATCACTGACAAAGGAATTCCAATAAGAAATCACCCGTGGAACAGATAAAGATTCTCTCTGAAACAATGCACGAATATTCTTATTACCTTTACTATGGTTTGTTAAACAGATTTTTCCTATGTGTGAATCCACAGGGTTGGGGAGAGAAACAGGTGATATGCAAGGTTGAATACCCTTAAATAGCATTATAATACCCATAGGTATTGCATCAAACAATATGGCATATTCTTTGGGTGTGGCTGGAAATCTATGTGTTTTAAGAATTCTGAATAAGACATAAGCTGCCCATTTGAATTAAAGAGCTGATTCACTAAAACAATCTGTTTCTCAACCCAACTAGAAAAAAATAATGAATTATTTTTATACACTATGTTCCTATTATTCCAAATTAAATATGTATGGGGTGTAAAATTGTGTTTATATATAAGGGACCATGCTAATAGAACTTGTTTGTGAAACATGGAGAGGTTTTCAGGAAGCTTATCAATATTGTAGTCACAACCTAAGATAAAACTTAGACCACCAAACCTAGAGAAAATGTAGTGAGGAATAAAATTCCAAATGGAAACCGGATTTTTAAGAAAATGTTTTGCCCAATTAATTTTGAACGTATTATTTAAGGTAGTGAAATCCAAAACATTGAGACCACCATGTTCATAGTCATTCATCACTACACCCTTTCTAATGTAATGTGTCCTGTTTTTCCACAAGAAGTTGAAGAGCATTCGGTCAATGTCCCTACAAGTTTTGCTGTCCACATACAGAGAAGTTGCTGCATAAGTCAGTCGAGACAGACCTTCTGCTTTTGAGAGCAAAACCCTTCCTCTTAAGCTTAAATCTCTCTGCAACCATTGATTTCATTTGGTTTGAGATTTTTTAATAATTGGGGGGAAATTAAGAGAAATGTCTTTTTTTGATCTTTGCAGATGATCAGACCTAAATAGGTTGCTTCATTTTTAACTGTTATATTACAAATACTCTGATCATTACAAACTTTAATAGGTAATAACTGACATTTATTTCAATTTAGCATCAGTCCAGAACCTTTTGAGAAACCTTTCTTGGAAAAAACAAAAATCACTTTTACATTTTTTTAGCAAA
Organism: Pelvicachromis taeniatus; assembly: GCA_015108175.1. Taxonomy (NCBI): domain Eukaryota; kingdom Metazoa; phylum Chordata; class Actinopteri; order Cichliformes; family Cichlidae; genus Pelvicachromis; species Pelvicachromis taeniatus. The sequence continues at coordinate 16,190 of VURO01001183.1, forward strand.
CAAAAATGAGGCTTTACGTTTACACATCTGTCTTAACCCCCTGGCATTAAGAGAAACAATAGAAAATGACAATTTAGAACACAAAAACTAAACAGTTAGAAATTTAAGAAACTAATATTGTGTGCTTAACAGGTACTAAACCTTAAGGGACAGAGCATTGCAAGTATAAAAATAACTCGG
>VURO01001185.1:0-18317 GCA_015108175.1 Pelvicachromis taeniatus
ACACACACACACACACACACACACACACACACACACACACACACACACACACACACACACACACACACACACACACACACACACACACACACACACACACACACCACATTATTTTATCCCTTGCCCTCTGCCACTGGCTCAGAACTATATACGTAGTGGCATGTATTACATCAGCAAGGCATAACCACAATGAGCTTACAATTTAAAAGGTACAGAGCAGAAGATCAGACTAAACACAACTGACTGAGTTCAAGCAGAATAACCATTATTTCAACAGAAACATAATCTACAGTATTTCGAATACTGATGACTGTTGTATTGTACTATTGATTTGTTTTAAGAGACAAAGTTGGAAGGAAAAGCTTTCAATTTAATAGTCAATCTGTGTCTCAACCATCACCTATGGGCATGAGCTCTGGAAAGCTTTTCAAGCCTTCCCAGCTGGGAAGAGAACCGGGGGTAGACCCAGAAATCACTGGAGATGTTTTATAGTTATATAGCCTCGGGAAGACCCGGGAGGAACTGGAAAGCACTGCTGGGCAAAGGAAGACCGGCTAATAGGTGCTCACTGTCATCAGATATGGAGACTTTACATTGAAATACACCAACTGCATATGTGCCTTTCAGACAGACTTCAAGCAGACTGACCACAGTGTCTACAGCTGTTCATGTCTTTGTCCGCAAGAGAGCATCATTTTAGCTTCAGGAATACCGTGTTTAGCCTCCTGCCACCACAACTTACGATCCTTTTTCTTAACTCCTTATCCAATTCAGGGTTGCATCTTTTCAATGTAGCAATTTGCTGATATTTTACAGCCTAAACAATTAATCTATTAAATAAACAAATTAGCAATCAATAAAATTGGTGGTATAAAGGATAGCAATACTGCTGCTGTGTTACTGGGATTAGATCACAATTTCTTGCAGCACTCCATTGTGAAAACTGTCAACACATATTCGACTGAAAGAACGGAGCAATGACAGGAGTTCATAAATAAGAATGCAATGAAGGACAATAAGAAAACACAAACCAGAACGGAAGCATTCAATTATCTGCTGAATCCCAGACTTGGAGGTCTGAAGAGGCTGCTGGAGCAGAGGAGGATCACCCGGCTCCACACAGAGGCCTAAAGACAGAGAGAGAGAGAGAGAGAGAGAGAGAGAGAGAGAGAGAGAGAGAGAGAGAGAACATTTTATTAAAGTGAGTGTGTAATTACAACAGAGTATGAAAGCCACTGAGAAATAAAGCGTCACCTGGAAATTCTGAGGAGCTGGTGGGAACAAAGTATATTGCCAATGCCAGTGCTTAAAGGGCAAATACAATCAGAGTCAGACAATGAAGTCTGTTCAGGATAGTGATTCATTCTGAAATCATTACCTTCTAATACACACATGCACGCAATGACAAAGCATGCCTTCTGTCTTTGCCTCCTAGGATCAGCATTATAACGGAAAGGAAGCACAGGACACGGGTGTAAATGGAAAACACCCTTTACAAATGAAATCTCTCTGCGGGGATTGCTCAGAGGACTTCGGCTCAAGTGGGAGAGATGAAAAACATGCAGGGGGAGGGCAGAGGCGTGCTGCTGACACATTTTTGTAGACTCCAATGGAAGTCAGCGCCAGCAAAGGACTGGATACTCCGACTTGGGTCTAGCACAGTGCCACATTATCTGCCAAAAGAGGAACATGGCATTTACTGGTGTGCACTGGAGAATATTTTTTGCTTATGCATGATCTCAATTACTGGAGGATGTAGACAATCCTGATCATGGGAAGGATTTAATGTTTTGTATGACTTATGTACCAGCTTTTGCACTAGTTTCCCTCTAATCATTCATTCAATTGTCATATAATACAGTGAGAAAAAAGTGTAAATCATATATGTATTTTTCTCCCTGCGTGAAAGATCAGATTTGTCACCACAGTGTTATTTATTGGCGTTAGTGATAACAGTTTTGTGTTATTGACTGGACAAAACACACAAAAATGTTTTGTCCAATCAAAGCTTTTTAAAGCATTTTCAGACATAATTAATTTAGAACATACAATTACTGTTTTAGTTTTCAATTCAAAACCCGTGGTCATTTTGGATGAACCATAAACGGACATCATCAAAAACAAGTTACCAAGCAACAACAACCATGTCATTTTCATCTTTTGTTTAAAAAAAAAAAAATGCATCAATAGGATGTGATCACAACATCATGTGCCACAACACAATAAACACAATCAGCACACATTCATGGAAAGGAAGAAGTTCTAACATATTGGTCTCAGAGTGAGACAAATTTAGTTTTCCTCTGTATAAAACATTAAATATGACATAGCAGGAGCAGTGCTTTGGTTCTTGCATTATTGATAGAAGCTGACTGTGGCTGAAAGACCTGCAGTGGTTTACTGAAATGACTTATGGGTAGGTAAAGTGCCCTCATTCTACCTCCTCTATAATAAAAGGTAGAATGAGAGCGTAATTTGTATTTTTATTTAATTATTTCTTTTGTATTACATCAACTATTTGTTGTTGTTTTTTTACATCAACACAATCTTAACTTTCAGTGGAGACAGGCATACAAACAACCACGGGGGTGTTTACCTTCACATACACCACCACACACCCTATTATCACCTCAAAAAAATAAGATGCCATTGAAAACATTATTTCTACTGCGACTAAAGAGCAGTTTGTAAAAGCAATGGCTACCACAAAGCTCCAAATAAAACATTATCAATGCTTCCGGCTGTGAAAAATGTCCACTGTCTGTCTCCCTCTGAAGCATGCACATATATTATAGTCCACAAACTACCATTTGTTTTTCTTGGGAGATTGTAGCGGTATCATTTGACTGGCATTCTGTTCATTCATGGAGAGCATTTGAGTCTGTTTTGTCTTCTCCAGCTCTGCTATTTCTGAGATAACGTTAATTAATGTCATGTTGCAATGTTAAAAAGTCAGAAGCTGAGACATTTCATGTTTAAAACTTTTGCACTTGTCTTATATACAATATATTTTAACGCCAACTAGGGCAGTCAGATTTTCAAGCCATGATTACTGTGATTTAAATGCATCAAGGTAACAATATTAATCCCAGAAGGTTCGCTCTGTTCATCTGGATGTACCGTTTTCAATGGGAGAAATGTTTCGTCACTCATACAAGTCACTTCTTCACTTGGATGAGTGACGAAACGAAGCTTGACGAAGCTTGTTGCTTCTTTCCAAGACATGGTGTCTTTTCACACAGAGAAAAAGTCAAGCGAACTCCAATTGAGAACATTAAGTCTGCTCATTGGCTAGATGTTGCAGGGGCAGGAGCAATAAAACTAAGTGAAAAGGGTACTGTGTTCTTGATAACATGGAGAATTTCTCTAAACAGTATATCTGGGTGATATTTCACAGTTCGTCAGTTTGAGGTTGGCTCACATTTTAACTGTAAACAAACTGCTCTGGAGTTTTTCGTGAACTGGACCTGGACCACTCATCCAAAGGTCTCCAAAGGTGCGCTTGTTCTGCTCTGACAAACTAAACAGTGGCGGTGTGAAAACACCCTGAGAGACACTCAGAAGTTAAAAAGACTGGCATACAGAGCAATACACCCACAGAGAAGGTGGCAGAGAGACAGAAAGGTGAATGACAACTATGTGAAAGGCTTTGATAGAGATGGAGATTACATATTAATGTGTGACAGAACGTGTTTTCCTCTTTACCATCCCCCAACACCTCCTCTGTGCTTGCTGCTATAATCCCAGGGGTGAAGGTTAGTGACCACTCTGACCTTCACATCCCCCTCTGCAAGAGAGTCAGATCAGCCAGAGCTTCTCTGTGCAGTGTTTCTTTATTGCTACCAGAAATATTTGACTTGAACACAGTATCAGTGTACACATATGTGAGATGCATAAATACACCTTTTCTATATGGAAAGCATGAGACAAGAAGGAATGCTAGTGTGAATGAAAAGCAGAGAAAGTTCATCTACCAAACCAAAAGAATAGAATAAAGCAAATATTTCAGAATTCAGACAGAACATCTATCAGTATAAAAAGTACATTTCATAACCTTGTGGTATAAATTACAACTCTGGCCAAAGGCTTAGCTTGGTTTTGGGGTCATGAAACACATTAGCTCAAAGTAATCACACCATATAAGCACCATGCACAATCTGGCCATGAAAATCTTTCCAAGTTCTCGTCCTGGAGAATTAGGACCTTTTTTTCCAAGTTAATCAATAAAGGGTTAAGTCTTATTCTTAAACTAGGACCGTGTTCATTTCTCTATATTTCCTACATTATTTGTTAGGCCTAGTCATTTAATGCCATTCACACCAACAGAATGACTTCCAAGTTCCATTACAAATGGAGGAGTAATGTAAAAAACAAAAAAAAACAAACCTAGTGTAATAAATCAGTTCCCAAATAAAACTTTCATAAACGTCTGACAGCTTCAGCTACCCAGTGGTGCCCACAGTGGTGCTCAAAGCCGAAGGCAGTTCCTATTTTCTGTGTATAAACAAACCATTCACTTTGACTTTGGCGTCCAGCCTTACTCCAGCGCCCTGACAGGAGGCTGACAGACAGTTTTAGCCTGTAGGTGGATGAATCAAAGCAGCGAGTAGTGCAGAGTGAAGACTAAAATTCCCACCATGAGGTTGTATGCCAGCCAGTCATGCTGCAGTTTACAGCCATGTCTGTCCAGACTAATAATATACTTGGTGAAGATCTTGAAGGAAAGCAAAAAAGACTAATGCAACAGACCAAATGAGGAATGTGGTAACAATAGCCTCTTCTGGTTTTCTTTTATAGCGTTAAACATTGCCCTGAAAAGTGTTTTTGCAGAACATACTGATGTCGATGTAGCTGACCTTTAACCCTTTGAATTTTGTCCATTTAAACATTTGTCTTATTCTTAAATTATGTAGCTCTGACCAGCGACATCTATCAGTTCATCCATGAGCCCAAGCAAACATTTCTGCTACATTTCCCCATACCATCTCCTCAAAGAATGAGCTCATGAGAATGTGATAAATGGACAACTCAAAACCTTAAGTGCAACAGCTTGAGTTTGCACATAACAGTCATACCCACCTGTGTTCTGACCAAGTTTGCAGGCACTGGTCTGCTGAAGCTGCTCCTCAGTCTGGCAGCTCTGGTCCCTGGTGTTCCTATGAGGCTCAGGCAGTAGAGGGGGAATGGGCTTCCACAGAGGCTTACCCTGGTTCTGTCCAGCAGAGTTGCCCCTTTCCTGAACATCCACTGGAGTTTCCTTCTGGTCCCATTTCACCGGCAGCGCCTCAGCTGAAGCAGAGGTCTGAAGATGGAGTTGATCAGAGCACTGATCTCCCTGTCTGGGTTGCACCTGTTGATGTTGAGTGTCTGAATGGAGCTGGCCTCCCTCCATCTCTGGCTGACCACCACTCTGAGAAGAAAACCAGACATGACAACATGAGACACAAATAAATAAAATGCACTACATTTATAATTAAAGCCACTGTAATCTCCATGCTCCTGTGGGTACTGTAGGTAGCAGCAAGAATTCCTGCCTGTCACTGTGATATATATATATATACACAACCACTGGAGGGAGACAAATCCAAAAATCTTTAACTGCTTTAGATAGTAGCTGTCAAAGAGAAAGTGACTAACACTGTAGGTAAACGGGCAAGCCACTACAGTGGTGGATACTAGCATATGTGGGACTGCTTATGAGCAAAAAGCTTTAAATATCTTTTTTATACTTAATTGGCTCGTCTCACGAACGCACCCCTGGTAAAAGGTTCTGTTTGCAAAGGGAAGCCAATTAGAAGAAAGATTGCTAAAAGAGAGAATAACCTTAAAGGGTTTTAGACAGTGGATGAATATAAAGGGCTGCACCAAGGTCTAGTACATAGTAATTATTTTAAATAGTGTATCCTAGAAAGATACTCTAGCAGAGTCCAAGAATAAATAAATTAAGTTGGAATTTATAAATGTTACCTACTGAAGACTGAAAATTCATGCATAAAACACATGCACACAAAAATCAAAACTTATTCATAGACAAGTAAATTAGCAGAGCACCCCTTACAAATACAATCTGTAGCTGTCCTTGTCCTGAATTAATGCCAATTGTTGGGCAGAATGAAGGACCACAACAGCTGGCTGTGTATATGTCTCTGTGCACACGTCTCCTGAGCATCCAGAAATTTTTGTAGAGGAACATTAACCTTGTCACACACAGCTACCCCCCAGCAGATAAGTGACTCCCAATCAACTCCTCAATGTGTGCACACAGCGTGTGTGTGTGCGTGCGCGTGTGTGTCTCTTAACCAGACCTCCTTTCTATCCAAGTCCCCAATCTTAGCTCCTCTGCCACCCACCAATTTATCCTCATTCTCTCTGTGTGTCTGTCTCGCTAACTCCTCGTGTCCCCGCTGTCCTTGAAGAGGGATAAATGACTCCACATTAAGTGCATTACAGCACATCACCACAGGACAAGTGGGCCACTCGGACACTAAGGCACAAAGACATACACACAGACATGTTGTCATATCATGGCATAAACAAATAGCTGCAAAACAGCCAAACAATATCCCATTTGTGCAATACACACATAGCCTAATGAACCCAGTGAACCCAGGCAGATTTAATTCAACCAGTGGTTCAAGTGCAAAGATGAAGGGGAAGAAAGAAACACAGTAAGCTTTTCCTTTAAGGAAAAAGGGGGGAAAAAATCACCATAACGAGCAGAACAAAACATCAGGGAGTGCCACCATTCACTTAGACTTTCAATTCATCTGCCAGTCAATCAGTCAACTATTCATGATTCATTTTCAATGGAAGGTGGTGAGCACAAAGCACAAGAAAGAAGACTGATTAGAGTAGGTGGGCTGGCTACGAAATTCCATTCCTTAAAAAAAAATATCATGTGGAATAAAGAATAAAACGAACAGGTGAACGCGGTATAAAAAAAAATAATAAAATCACGGATAAATCACTTGGGTAATTATTTAACAAGACTGATTTTCATATGGATATTGACAGCAATATGTCATTAACCACATGATGAATGGTATTTAATCAAGAGGTCTATAACTTCAACAAAACAAAAAAGATGCATGGCGGTTTTTGTTTACTGCTTGGGCTCTGTGCATCAGCACACTGGATCAAAACAGAATAATGAAACTACATATTAATGGTACTAAAAGAATTGTTCAAGACATAGCCCCTTTAATAAGGTCAAATTGCAAAATTTCAAAAACACGACTAAATATTTTGTGCGCAGCTTTGCAGTGAGGCTTCTCGTTATTAAGAAAATGAACAAGTGACGAGTGAAAAGTAAAGAAGATCTTAATGGAGCTTCAAAAAACCTGCAGTCGAAAAGTGTCAGTTTGCCAAAACACACAAAACTCGTTGTGTGTTTTGGCAAGAATTCCTGGAACAGAACTACAACTATGCATCTATATCAAAATGATGAAAAAACAAACATGCAGAAACAAGACAAAAGGAACAGCTTATGACCCTAAGCATAGCACCTCATTTGTCAAACATGGTGATGTCATGCATTTCTGTCTGTAGAGCTGGTACACAAGAATTTATTGATAATTAACGACTGACAGATGCAAAAGGATAAACACTGCTAAACGTATTTAGGCAAACGCGTTGAAACACAACAAACAACCTATCATCCTTCAGTGGGACAATAATCCTTAACATGTGGCCAGAGCACCCAAAAGGCTTTTCAGGGTGAAGAAAGTCCTTGCATGGAGTCGTTGTTACATAATCTCAGCCTGACTGAGCTGCATTTCACTTGCTGAAAGGGCAGACCTACCAGATTCACTGGTGTAGATACAAAGAGTGTTGAGATTGACTGCGAGGCATTTTCTATAACATATAACATGATTTAGTTTACCTCTGATTTATTTTTAAACCCCTAAATGTTAGCATTATGTGTAATGAAAAACAACTCAAATTAAAGCTAAGACTCTGCACTTTGTCGTATTGACTGTTTTTTTTTTCTCCAAAATGCTAAGCAGTCTAAATATCCATGTCTAGACTGTAAATGAGCGTCTATTGTAATACAATCACTGACGTATTTTCTCTTTTTCACAATAAAAGTACTTTGATTGTATTACCTGGTGTATCTGTACAATCCCTATTCCCCATATGCAAAGGCTGTGGCAAAAGAAGTGCACACTGTAATGACTGCAGGCACAATACGCATGCTACAAAAAACACAAACAAGACAGAGGCCGGGACAAAAAAAAAAGAGGACACTTAAAGGGAAATATATTTATAGGACAGAATTCAAGTTTTCCCTAGCTCATATCCAGTGAAATTTGTAACATGTGACAGGAGTTATTTCAATAATAGGTTAGGTTTCAGTTGGGTCTAACATAAATGAAGTGTGACTTTACAATCAGACAGGCATTGTTAGATATTTTTTTGTCCAGTACCTGTCTGCGGGGACAGTTAGAGCTCTTCCTCCCAGCTGACTTCTGGGCCTTCACCATGCTGCCAAGATTGGCCTGCTGCCCCGCACGTTCACTACCAGCATACACCTGTAACCTGCAACAACACTCCACATGAGCCAAGAACTGGACTGAATGAATTACCTTCAGCTGGAAGACCCACTAAAGCATTAAAAGCTGTCTGAAGAATTAACAAAATATAGGTCCTCATATCTTAACTGTGCACTGTTTTCTTATTTACAGATGTACACTTACAATGCACTTTACATACAATACTACCAATGTTACCCATTTAATATCATCTTCCACGTGTGTTAGCCTTCAGAAAATGTGGGAGTTTTGCAGAAAGTTGATGAGAACAGTCTTCCATATTACATAAACCAACACACTACATGCTTTACACCATATCTATGTGTGCATTTGTAACAGAGTACTCTGGCTCATGAACACAACTTGTCCTGATTGAAATGCAGCATATATTTCTTCTAAGAACACCTTACAGTGGCAACCATTCTGCAGCAGTGTAGAGATTGATTCAATGTGCATTAAAAGAAGTTGTGATAGGTAATTAAATTGAAGTAAGAATTGGTGCAGTCAGCGAATCCACAGAGAGAGAGAAAATGTGCATAAAATGCAATTTTTACCCGCTTTCGCAACATTGTGGTGTCCAAATCTAGAATCTGCAAGAAAACTGGTAGAAAAAAAAGTTTCACTTCTTAAACACAGCCACATAAGTTACAATATACCATGTAGAAAACACACCCACAACAAGGTCTAATATAGACACTGGGTGTGTGGAATCTGAAACTGCTTTAAGTGGGCTTTTGTTTGTTACAGGTTTCCTTTTGATGCAGGAACTATATTGGTGCAAGTGAGGGTTTGGTGGTTTTGAATGAGTTACCCACTTGAGTCACTTATGAGTCAGACAGTGAGAACTGCAGTGGTGAGTTGTTGTGGATGCTGTAAAGATGCCTTTCATTGGCTGCACTGTATCACACCAAATTTACTATAGGTTTGTATTACAGATTTAGGTGTGAAACAGGAAGAGTTGCTGCCCTCTAGTGGTCATTTAGACACCATATGACTGGATGTATTGTTTCACCATTAGATCATCTAGCTTCAGAAGAATACGCTGAACAACCTCACTTTTTCAAAATTTTCCATTTTTTGCCAAAGGAGTTAACAACAAGAGGCCTACATTAGCTGTCACTGCAATCTGCAGAGTGACTTTTGTTGTTTCTTGCCAGAGGACAAGTTTTAAATGTATGAAGAGTCCAATGTTGAACTAATAAGGTGCTGAAAGTGACAGTGGCTTGAAGCAGTTTGACTATGACATACTGTGAGTATCCCAAATTTGTGGTAATTTAGATTTAGGAGACAGCAGGAAAACACAAAACAAATTAGATGAATATCAAGAAGGGAAAGCACAGATCACCAACTGAAATTAGATCACATCGACTATGCCTGGAGCAAGCATGTAGCAGCTAAGAGTTTGAGAATTTATAGTAAGCTTATTAAGTATTGAAACTAATATTTTTAAATAATCACTATAACTTACAACTACAGGGAAAGGGACATTATGCAAACAGCGACAGTTGTGTCAGTAGGTGAGGCAGGGGCCACAATTGCTACAAGACAAAGCCAGTGTCAAAGCACGCTGTCCCATGCACAGACATGTGCCCCACTCAGAAGCACTTTTACTGCTCCCGAAACTCCAGCAGAGGGAGACAAAGCATGTAGTGGAAATATTTTTTATTTTTTTTTGTTGAAAAGTTTTAGTGTTGCCTTCAAGACCAGGGGCATGAAGTGCTGATATACATACAGTGTTGAACACATGCTGTCACAATGCAACATACCTCTTAATGCAAAGGATGTTTAGTATACCTCAAGTGGGTGCAGAAATTATGCCTGGCCTAATGGTTAAAACAGCAGTTGAGATGCTTAGATTACAGTAATGTAACTCTGTCAACTAAGTCCTCTGTACAAAGCATGACAGCATGAAGCCAGTGTGTACATCAGGAGTGAAGTGAACTATGCAACAGGAAATGTGTATGTGTATATATATATAGAGCCATCCATTCGCATCCGCTTATCCTTTTCAGGGTCGCGGGGGGCGCTCGAGCCTATCCCAGCATTCTTAGGGTGAGAGGCAGGGTACACCCTGGACAGGTCGCCAGTCTGTCGTAGGCGACCTGTCTAACACACATAGACAGACAACCACTCGTACTCACAGTCACTCCCGAATTCACACCAATGGGCAATTTAGATTTCCCAATTAACCTATCCCCACTAAGTGCATGACTTTGGACTGTGGGAGGAAGCCGGAGTACCCGGAGAGAACCCATGCAAATACAGGGAGAACATGCAAACTCCACACAGAAAGACCTCGGCCTGATGGTGGCATTGAACTCAGGACCTTCTTGCTGTGAGGCAACAGTGCTAACCACCGTGCCGCCTTATATATGCTCTTTTTGGTTCATATATATATATATATATATATATATATGAATGAGAGAGAGAGAGAGAGAGAGAGAGAGAGAGAGAGAGAGAGAGAGAGAGAGAGAGATTTTATATATAGATTGTTTCTGAATTTAAATGTCTAGTGTACCAGGCATCGTTAAGAACCACAGCACGCCTTTTCATCTCTGGATCCCGACTTTTAGCACTAATGATGAACCAGTCAAGCACTATGCAATAACGCCACAGCAGAGGATACTTGCAATAATGGAGCAGCTACTTAACAGATGAGCTCAACTAGAGTGGAGCCACGGCTGGAGAAGTAGAAAATGTCAGTCTGTGGGAATGCATTTGTTTTTCATCTCGCCTATCTAAAAACCTCAAAAACAATGAAGACAGCACGGATGCTACAGGTCAACAGTGCTCCTAAACCATTCCTGAATACCAATTTGCTTTTTTTAAGATTTAACTGTAACAAAGTCACAATTTCTAACAGAACTATTCAATTAAATTTATGTATATTCGACTAAAATTAAGAGCAGGCATATTAGTACATCATGCACCTACCCTGTTAAGCTCTATTTTTATCTGGGAGGGAGATTAACACCAGCCATTAACTATAATGGGAAATGAGGACTTTGACCAGAAAGTCTGTGTACCCTGCAGACTACTGGTAAGTACGGAAACATGCTCATTCAAAAGTTCTCTTTCTTTATTTAAAAAAATATTAAAGTTAACTTTAGTTAATACAACATATAAAGGCAGTGCTAAATTTGAAGCCACTGTGGACTTATCCCCCTCCTACCCTTCACTGCTTAGCAAAAAACAATCCTAGGTCTTCCTGAGTGTAGTTTGTACAGTCTGTGAGAAAGTCTAAAAACATCTAATACTGGTGAAGAACCCTACATTGGTCTTAGTATGAATTCAAGAAAAACTGGCTATCTATTATGTGTTAATCCATTAGCTCAGTGGCCCCTGATGACCTGCTTAAGGTGTTTCTCAGTGTTTCACTTAATGCATGCTGGGATGCATTCAAGCACCCTGCTGTCCTGAATAGGAATGTATTATTACAGAAAACTAACACAGATTACAAGTTTCAGCCAAACTGTCACTCTGGCCACAAAGAACTATGCATGAAAACGTGCATTTGAAAGTGTCTAAGCATCTGAGTTTTATACTAAATCCAGAACAATCAGAAACTTTTGTTACCATTTTCCAATCACATCTACAAGACAAGTATTATACAGCGAATCGACACATAGTATCAAAACAGATAGACATCTCGACCCAAGACTAGCAGCAGCTAATAACTGATAACTCCAGCTAATAACGCTATTCTTCCAAGTCTGCTGGAGCTGAACCTGCCTTAAAAATCCCAGTGTGGACACTGCCTTAGGCTCCAGTCATACAGGCCTAAAGACCAGTTGGTGACCTGCTGCCAATCACCAGTGTCTTTGGCCAAATGAGTATTCCCCGACCTGAAAACTTTCCTGCAATTCCTTTGGTCACTACCAGATTGCTGCGGTCGTGGCTTGCATGAAAAATTCCAACTTGTCTACAAACGTATGCTAACTAACCACCAAGCGTTAAAAAAAAAACTTTAGAAAAGGGCAACAAACTTTAGAAAAGGGCAACACAAACCGCTTTCAAAACAATCTGGTTTCAGCAGTAAGGCACAACTTTTATGTTGAAGGCAAACGGTCTCTTTTTCCAGTTTGTGTTGTACTTTTGTTGCTGCTTAGCGGTTGGTTAGCAAATCTTCATGGCCAAGTTCTGTTCATGCAAACTACAGGAAACCATACCAATCACACAGAGAGGAAGTACCTTCTCTGCAAACAAGAGCCAGCAACCTCAGGCAACCACTTGCCAGCTGATCGCTGATACACATTTTTCCCTAGCAACCAGTGGTTGTCAGTTACTCACTGTCCAGTCTCTAGGCCTGTGTCATTGATACCCTAAAGTGGCATCATGTACTGCAAAGGCTGAAAACAAGCATCTTTAACAACACACATGTCAACAACACACAGGGGTCACTCACATTTGTATGGCAACAGACAGAGACAGTTATGAAGGACTGTTTCGTGTTATGACTCTGGTAATGACAGCAAGGTGTCTTGGACTGGAAATGGCGATATGAGCATGGTTCGCACGTCGGTCTAAAATCACGTTATTTTCCTCACACTTACCAAAATGTCAGATATTTTAAGTAGTTCTACAATCTTTGGGGGCCATCAATCATCTTTCACTCTATTCTAATGTGTACTAATGTTTGCCTTTTAAATATTTTGGCAGCAATGATTATTGTTGTCCTCACCTTTCATGTTTAAAAAAAAAACAAAAGGTCTATCTTCTCTATTGAGAAAACTATGCATCGTGCATCTAGTACACTGTTGCTCTGTGAAATTATCTCTCAGACAGAAAACGATGCTGTAAGACCCATTTCAAAAGATCAATAAAGAAGAAACAGGTTTGAAAAAGGCATTTCCTTCCATCCTCCTTAGAACCGTGCTTGATAAACAACTGCTGAACAATAGCTGATAATGCAGAAAAAGATGAATGATATGAGCGTGCGTTTGCAATGAAAGGCTGAGCTGGGACTAAATTGCCTGAGGCACTTGGAAATACATTCTCAAAGCTGACAATCTTAAGAATTAATCACATGTTTCTCATATTCTAAAAATAAGTGCTCAACTCTTCTCCTCTCCTATATACTAATATAACTCTGAACAAATCACCCACTACCTGACTCACTGCCTTGAGTACCATTACCATTTCCAGCTGTAAAATTTCAATTCAAATACTCCAGTATACCCATTCCCAGCAAAATAAGCTGGCATCCATTGCTCAGTAGTTCACAAAAAACGCCTGAGTGTCAGTTTCAGCCCTGGTGGTAATCCATAGTGAATTCCGTTAATACTATAATCTATTATATGACTATAACACCATTTGTAAACTGTGTTTCCCATCTGGGAACATCTCTTATTTTAGGAGACAAATCGTAATTTTCCTTTTGAGAGCGAACAGATGAGGTAAATTCACAACAGAAGAGAAGAACTTTTTCTATGCCGCAGTGAAACCTCAGCTTTTCATGGTATAGCAAATAAAGAAATATCAGCCTACATAATATTTAAACTTCTAAGAGTGTATTTTTATATGATGTACTGCTTATGTAGCGCCACAGCCATTAGATAGATGGCAGCAATCATGATCTACTAGTCATTTCCTGTGGCCAATGGAGAAGACTTTCTCCTAATGGACGAACTCTATACACTGACATGATGCTAGCTGCTGGCAGACATACCAATACTGACTACAGGACAGTATGGAGACAGTGATATTATGCACTCCTTGAATGTAAACACTTCCAACACTGTGAATCACAGAATGGACAGTTTACATACTGCGGTGGTGATCCCTTCCCTTTATTGCTTCACCCAATTTTGGCATCCTCGAAAATGTGCAATATCTATATAACATGAGGGAAATCCACTTGGCTGCCTCATGTTTCCCAAAAATATCACAATCCAAAATCTCTGACAAGAGATGTTTTTTCTCCACATCTATACTTTGAAAGTGTGATTGAAGGACAGGGAAAGACACCTCTTCCTTTAAGCAGCACTCTGAGTAGTGAAACCAATTGGTTTAGCTAACAGTACTTTTGCACAGGTGCAAGTTAAGCATGTCACATGCACCAATGTTCCCAGGATGCTGACTTTTGAAATGTGCACTACTAACAGGTTTCAAGATCAGCTGGGCCCCAGAAAAAGCAGGACTTTGATTAAGAATACGCCAATCCAGTATTTGGATCAGATACTGTTCTTTTTCATAGGCCCCATGTTGTCACTGATATCTATCTATTTGCCTACCTATCTGTTCAATTCAGTTCTCTGACTTTCTGTGTTTACTTTGCCACGCAATCAACCAGAGTGGGAGCTAATGTACCATAGAAGATGTTAACAGCAAAAAAAGAATCGCTCGGAGGTGTTTCACACCTACTACACCAGCAGCTTTTCTTGAATATTTCCAAAAGTTTTACACTTTACCACAAACTCTCCTCAAGTAAGTTGGCATGACTGAAAAACTCAAAGCTCTCCGTCTCGCTCATTACTTTAAGTCGTCGAGACGTTACACAGGGTAGAAGCTGGAAGGACGTTGGTTTGGTCTAACTCTTGCTGGAAAGCTTTTACTGGACTTGAGCAACATAAGGTGTCCTCATTAACTCGATTCATATTATTGCACTTCAGCTGTCTCCTGTCAGCTCCACACACAGACACACACAATGTGTGAGAGGAAGGTCAAGAGAAACTAACGCAACGCAAAATAAATAATAATAATAAAAATAAAAGAGCAGGTTGCAGTTGTTTAATGACTCTTAACATGAGCTAAAATTAGCCTAATAGAAATAAACTGGGTGAATAACTGCAATGCATTTTTTATTTTTCGCTATGTTTATCTTGCTCCTGTTGTTATTTGTTATTTTACCAGTAAAACTGTGAAAACCAATTCAGTAAGTGTATATTCTAAGATGCAATTGTTTGCTACAAATAAAATGTGATAAGATAAGAAATAATGTTTAAGTCGAGCCTGATGTTGGTTTATACTCAGTCTCAATTCTCAGTCACTTCCTCACAGGAAAAACATACATAGAGTTCATTAACTGAAAACTGGCACCTGAACAGTACTCTGTATCAGCAGATACACAAAGCTGGGTTATTTGTCAGATTGCTGCATCCCTAAAGTTGTTCACATTTCTGTCTGTGTGTGCTTTGTTTTGTTTTTATACATGACAGAGTTTCAACTTGCAACTGTGGATACAGCAACATACTGTGTTGACTGAGAACGGTTACTGGAAGCGTTCCTGAGCCCGCACCGTGATTTCCACTACTGAATCCTATATGCTTGTAATGCACTGCTGCCAGTTGTCCCTTGCATACACTGATTTCTCCAAACTGTTTGAATTAATTAATGACACCCTGTACAACAGATGATAGAAACCCTAAAGTCTCTTACATTGAGATGTGTTACTCTGAAACTGCTGAACTCTTTTGCCACAAAAGCCAATATGTACAACCTCCACAACTTTTCAAAGTTTATCCCCCTGTCCTGTTGCTTAACACTTTGCCTGACACCAACAACCTTCCTGGTTTAAACCGGATGGCTAGATGTGGCCTTTCTATGTGGAGCTTGTATGTTATTCCTGTGCCTGACTGTCAAAAGAAATACTTGTTATGACTGCAAAAAACTTAAAAAGCTGTCTAGTTTGTGTTTCACCTTTTATATCACCCGCATGACCCTGTGGTGGACAAGTATGTAAGATTGAGGCATCTGTGTATAATGACATTTTACACATAATTTCCTTAGGGATTAATAAAGTATTCTGATTCTAACTTTACACAGTGTCCCATCATTTTTGGAGACATACCTGTACAACTGCAAAATAGTCCCTCTAACTGTAACACTAAAACAAGCTTAGATAAACTCGGTGGAGTTTCTCACCTTCAAGAAAGGTACTGGTGACAGAAAACAAACATTCACATTCAAATATGATTAACTGATCTCACTGTGTGTTACAGTAACATCCTGTGTGATAGCATTAACAGGTTGGTGCCCAGGAACATATGGGATCTCACATACAGATACACACCAGTTGGTCCTGAAATATTATACTGAAATGCACAAACATTAATCACTGTGGAAAGAAATCCTTCTCTACGATGTTTTGGTTGCAAACGGGAAAATACCTGAGCGGTACCACCACCACACCAGTGGAGTTATTACCCAGACTCATTCTCCCCAACAGCAAACTTCAGTTCCCGCCCAGAATTCATTGCTCAGCAAAGTTTACTGAAACTTAAGATCTTGACTTGCTTTCATGTCATCATTTTCATCAACCCAATTGAGCCAGAACACCCTTTAAAAGCACACTCAGTGGCAGTACGCACAACAGCTGAATTAGACCAAACCAGATATGAAAGGAATTCTCCACAGGACACCGTGTAGTCTTAATTCAAAGCAAGCACACAGCACATTAGAGCAACATAAAGAGATGCAGCCGCGACAGCAGAGCATGGAAAGGGAGCACAGACACAGATTTAAATAAATATAACCACAAGAGATGCATAATGGGCATTTTCAGGTCAGGTGTGGATGCACAGCACATTTAAAATCACACATAAATGTATAATTAAGTACAAGCCCCAAAGAGGGTGATGTCAACAATGAATGGCAAAGAAAGAAAGCAACAATCTATGAAATCCAAAAACACACACAGATGACATTAGATCCCACCCTACAGTGTAATGAGGCAACACTGTTGTCACAACAGCCTTGAACAACCGTTCTAAAAAGTCAGATATTTCTACCACAATGGGTAAAAAGTGTCTTTCTTTTTTTTTTGTCAGACTGATATGTACTGAAAACTGCGCATGTCTGACACTGCAAAATACGTTTGCCTACTACATTTAATTGGTTTGTAAACTCAAAATACCCCACCACAGTTTCCTGGCACACTAGTTGACATACTACCTAGCTTGCTGGCCGTTTTGCTGAAATCGATGATCTTTTCCTGGCTGGATGGATATTTTGCCGTGTTTCTACTGTGGTGTGTGACTGGCAGGTTAAAAGGCTTGTTGACTGACTTAACTTGCGCACTGGTTTGACAAGCTGACTCAGAGACTGAACACAACACTACATCATTAACCTGACTGAATCATACAGTGACGTCATTTAACTGTTGCAGTCACAGCATCCACCCTGGTGAAAACCAAGATACCTGTGGTGCCTCAGCAAGGAAGAAAGCCAGGCAGTCTTGGCTGCTGCTCTAATCTCAAGCTGCTAAAAAAAAACGCCTAGAATAAAATGAATGGAGGCCCAGATGAGGTAGTTAAAACATTTGCAAAAATATATATGTATAATACAGGGAATAACAAATATATAGTGGTTCCTCATTGAGGACAATTCTGTCAACTTCAGACTAGCCCTCCTTTTTATTTTAGTCCTTTGTCACCCACTTTGTTATCTACACTCATGGCCTTGTTACCCATTCATGTCACTCCCGAAGGTTAGAGTGACCATCTCTACTCTGTCAAAGTTACTCATGCACTGTGTCGCAGCTTGAACAGAGGGCAATAAAGAAAATAGCGGCAATAGGGGGCAGTGCAACCAGGTTCTGACAGCATGTGCAGAATAAGTTTTCAGTTAATCAAATAGTGAAATAACAGCCACCTGCAAGTTCAAAGTTGGGAGCTTTAAACTGTCAAAAAAAAAAATGATTTCTATATCACTCCATTACCTCAGGGTGGCATCTGTGCTTTAGGGAACATGTTTTCACAGTACAGGGAGCAATCTCTACTGATCTGTAACCTTTTGGGTTTTTTTTTTTTTTTTTTTAAATAAAAGCACAGGAAGTGGAAAATGCAC